>JASANB010000236.1:0-19830 GCA_030248155.1 Sabatieria punctata
ATATACATATACAAACTAATGTGCATTTGTATATATACATATACATATACATATACAAACGAAGTAGGCATATATGTGCCCACGTTAACCAGTACCATATATGGTGCCGGCACCTTATATGGTGTCGGTACCATAAACGGCGTTAAGTGCCTGACTGTAATAATTTGTAAAGCTTATATACCTGATCTAAATGAAGGGATGATTTGGTGACACAGTGCTCCACATTCAGCGTGCTTTCCTTATATAGCTAGCTCGATTCAATATTGAGGCCTCCTGCAGCCGCATGAGTCAGAGAAATCATAATAAGTAAAGTAAATTCCAATAAATAAGCTTGTCTAGACTATGAAAAAGCTGCAGTTTGATCATTATTCGGCTTCTTTCCTTTATATTGAACGTTTTGCAGCCATTATTATTAGCTGTGAAAGGGATTCCACTTATGTACAATTGAACATGATGAACGTTCATGTGAAGCAAAATTCAAACACATTTTGTGACTTCGTTCTTTTTCGAATGGCCCAGCTCATAGTGCTGCTCATATAAGGTGAAAAAAGTGTGCAATAGCCCCAAGATTAGCTAAAAATCCTATGGTACCGGCACCATACTTAGTGCCAGTACCACCGTTATAGGACCCTTCCACGAGTTGGCGTTTCCCCACTATTCTTTCTATGTAAATTGCATGTTCCTTTTGTTGCTGGGAAAACTTTTTCCCAAATACTGGTCTGGTACCTACAAATAATACTGTACTGTAAAAGAGTGGGCTGGACTGCACTACTCACTGTACTCTACTACCATAGTGCTGTTTATAGTACCCCTATTTATAGTACACTGGGTACTATGTATAAACGGCACTTAGTGCCATTTATTGTACCCCGGGTACAATAAATGGAGACAGATTTTTATTCTGAAATGAGCTGTTATAAATACAAAACATGCGAAAAATACAATACTTTTGGTGGTAAACGTTGTTTGTATGAAGAAAAACAGTAGATAATGCAATCGTAGAGGTTCTGATGCATGTACATAACCTATTTTTTACATCAAATCGGTATTTGAGTAAAGAACTTCACATACTATTGTTAGTTTCTTATAGAGCAGATTTCGTAGGTGCCATATATAGTACACGGGTACTATAAACAGCACTATATTATTATAAAACTTTATTAAAACGAACTGGATATCGGAACTGCAAAATGCAGGAAGTACGATACCCTGACTAGACTACGCACTATACGGTACTTGCTTGATTGGCGGCTGTACTTTGAACCGAAACTGTTTCACGATTTTAGTTTGTTTATTCGTTCATTCATTCGTTCGTTGGTTCATTGGTTCGTCGTTGGTTCGTTCATTCGTTCGTTTGTTTGTTTGTTCGTTCGTTGGTTCATTGGTTCGTTGGTTCATTGGTTCGTTCGTTCGTTCGTTCGTTCGTTCGTTCGTTCGTTCGTTCGTTCGTTCGTTTGTTTGTTTGTTCGTTCGTTCGTTCGTTCGTTCGTTCGTTCGTTCGTTCGTTCGTTCGTTCGTTCGTTCGTTCGTTCGTTCGTTCGTTCGTTGGTTCGTTCGTTCGTTGGTTCGTTGGTTCGTTCATTCGTTCGTTCGTTTGTTTGTTCGTTCGTTCATTCGTTGGTTCGTTCGTTCGTTCGTTCGTTCGTTCGTTCGTTCGTTCGTTCGTTCGTTCGTTCGTTCGTTCGTTCGTTCGTTCGTTCGTTCGTTCGTTCGTTCGTTCGTTCGTTCGTTCGTTCGATCGTTCGTTCGTTCGTTCGTTCGTTCGTTCGTTTGTTTGTTTGTTTGTTTGTTTGTTCGTTCGTTCGTTCGTTCGTTCGTTCGTTCGTTCGTTCGTTCGTTCGTTCGTTCGTTCGTTCGTTTGTTCGTTTGTTTGTTTGTTTGTTTGTTCGTTTGTTCGTTCGTTCGTTCGTTCGTTCGTTCGTTCGTTCGTTCGTTCGTTCGTTCGTTCGTTCGTTCGTTCGTTCGTTCGTTTGTTTGTTTGTTTGTTTGTTTGTTTTCTGTTTAGTTGCACTGTCCTTTCGGACAGCTCAGGACACCCCTCACTCTTTTCAGAGCCCTTTAATTGCCGACATCCACACTTCAGAGCCCTGTGCATTCGGTGATCTATGTTTATGTTGTATTGATGTTGGCAAAACCAACTGATGCGGTGATTGAAAGGCCCAAACAGCAAATTGTCAAACGCAGGCATCAGGAAACGTCCTCCATTCCAAATAGCCGCCCCTGGGCGTTTATTTATAGATTAGTTTTATTGAAGTTGCGAAAAGTGGCTAAACTAATTATACTCCCATACAGGGTGATTTTCGGAAAAAGCGGTACCTCTTCTATACATTATTGTGATGGATCGGCCATCAAAATGCTGCGCTTACAAAACGCAAGACAAAATTTTGAAAGCATTGACAGTGAACATATTAGCAAAAATTTACTGACGACCGCTAGACTGCTATAAAGCCAACAAGACCAACTCTGTCACTTCTACTCTTCTATAAGTACGCACTACAACCCAGTTCATCAGAACCTTCTGGATCATCGGCACAGTCTCCGTAACCATCGCACCGGCGGCTCATCGGAATGCAGACGCCAGTTTTACACTGAAACTCGTCAGGCGCGCAGCCGCTGACCTCTCTTCGATGACGATCTATTCCGGCATCTGGAGGCACAACGATGTTACACTTACTAGGAGAGCGTATTACTGTACGCAGTGGAACGCTACATACTGTATGGTTAGGCAGGACTATCAACTATTCATTTGTGCTACTGGGGAGTGCTGCTCTATGCTACTGTTGCGCGCCAGATGGCGGACTCAGGGTATACTAATTGGCATACATGTAACAGCTCCGGGCCGACCTGGGGGGAGGGGGTAGGGGGGTTTCCTCAGGTGGGGGTAGAGGGGGTTTCGCTCAGGGGGGTCCCAAATTTCAAAAATCTCTAAAACGCCTGGAAATGCGTTTTTATCATGTTGTTTTCAGTAAGGACGCTAAAAATTACTATTTTAACGGCCAAATAGCGTTTTAGAGCTAAAAACAAGCAAAAAATGACAAAAAACGGCTTGCAAAATCTCCAATTTCTCCTAAATATCAGCAGTGGAAACGCCAAATTCGGTTCGCAAAGGCTTTTCAAGCGAATTTTAGGCTAAAAATTACTGATTTCTGAGCCAGTTTGTCAGTGCTGGAGCCACTACTAGTACAATCTATATTTACGGGCACAAACTCACAGGAATGAATACTTTGGCCAACCAACCAACCACATTGGACACTTTCATTTTTGCTCAGAAATCGTGAAAACAGCCAGTGCCATTTTGTGTGCCGATGTTGGGTACACTAACTAAATCTTGTTTTTGTTCCGGAAAATGCTAATCGCGATTAGTGTATCCGGCCCGGGTACCCAGTGCAGCAGGCCAACCAGGGCGTTAAAATCTTACAGAATTAGCCTTCAAATACGCTTTTAGTCTGACTATAAAATTTGAGGAAATTTACCATTTCTGTGAATGGATCACTGTACTGTTGTTTGTGTATACACTGTTGTATGTTGTTTGTTTGTGTTTGAGGGGGAGTGATGAAAGAATATGTGATTCAGTGTGAGTGTTGGAGTGCCTTGTGTTTTGTATATCGTGCGGTTGTGTGGTGTGATCCAGTGTCTGCGTGCATTGTTTTGTGTTGCATACAAGACTAACAAGTAAAGACTCCACATTTCGTTTCAACACATACACATTTACCGTACACAAAATACACATTGGTTTTTGAACGTGTATACACATACACATAACCATTGAAAATGTGATACACATTATTTACCATACACAAACACTACTCGAAATGTGTATTTTTGTGTATGTGTATTTGATCAACAAAATTCGATAAAATGTGCAACAGAATTCAAGGATTTACCTGTTTTTGTTGTACCGATAGAGACTAAAAATCCTAGTAAAGCCTTTCAAGGCTCTAAACTCATCTTGAAAGCTATCCCAATTTTAAAACAGTTGACTGTGAGAGGTCCGATCCGATCCGATGTGCCTTACGGCCTGCGATCAGACTCGAGGCCCATTTCGCTTCCCCGTGATTCGTCATCTCGGACGTTGCCCTTCTTTCACTGCCAGCCACTTAGCCATGCTGCTGGGTGCCGGTCACCAGGAGGGCGGCCGGCGTGTCGATGCCATGATGCTGACAGCTCCCGACGGCCGAGGGCTCCCCGGCATAGTTGGTTTCTCAGACAGCTTCTGACATCGTAGATGTTCTTCCAAACGCGGCATGCTTTGTGGAGCGGCTTCGGTGCAACGGCAGATCCAGTTGGTTCCCATTTTACCTACTCGATGTAACCAGCTTTCGGTGGCCTGGGTGGAGGGAGCGTTGTGCCGACGACCAACTCTTTGCAGCAAGAAACTTGCCGCGCCGAGAGGATGAACCACTACAACCGCTAGGGATGCAGGGGCCGCCGTGACTCAGAGGCAGCGAGCTACCCACTGAGCCAACGATGCGGCGACTGTGAGAGGTATGGCTTTCTAGGATTTCTCGCTCAAACTCTGACCAAAAATTTTCCGAATAATACACATACTCATACAGTATATACACAAAAATACACATAATTTTTCTGAATGTGTATACACAAATGACATTTGACAGTAAATGTGTTATACACATACACATACAAGAGTTAGCTGTTCTAAACGCTTTTTATTAACAAATTGGTCTTTTGATGCTATTTTTGAAAACGAAAAAGTACCTGATACATGTACCTGTTTCAGTAAAAAAATACGCCAAAACCAGGTAGGTACAGTTCAAAGGTGCCCGATCAGGTATCAGATGGGTATTGCAAATCTACCAGATAATCAGGTACAGGTACAGGTATACCTGATCCACATTATTAGTACCCGCAACAGGCTAGTTGACCTACCGAAGAGAGAGCCTATCTCTGAGACTGACTGATCCCCACCGAATCAGGGGAGGGATTGCTACGCTCAGTGGACAGGCAGACCCTACTATCTATGTAAAATTTCGTAGCTCCACCACCACCATGCAGTTCATGTACATTGATACAGTATGACGTTGTTCCAATTACCTTTCGATCCATCTTTATTGTAGTCAAACTCGTGAGCATCGGTAAACAGAACAAACGAGAGCACTACCGCGATCACAAGCAGCATAGTTGTAGGCAATGTCAACACCTGCAAACACACGTTTCAGGACATAGTCATAATCTCTACCAAACTTAGCCAGTACTGGGGTTTGAATTATGGGATTATACTTTGGTGGGATGCCGTTTGCTGCTATCCCGTGCATTTATACTTTGCTTCAGTTCAATAAGGATGCCTCCTACAGCTGGCATGAAGCAGATGAAAACATGAAGCCCTTTGAATCACAGGACGAAATACAATTATTCTCTGAAAACAAACTAGACTAGACTAGACTAGCCTTGTCTAGACTAACAAAAACTGGTGCAAAGATGCAGATTGATTTCTTAGCTAGCTCGCTTCATTCACTCTCTGTATTATTGAACGTCTTTTTGCAACTGATTTACTAGATATTCGGTCTTGAATTGAACATAAATGAATGTATGCGGTTCTGTAATGCAAACCGAATTGTGATTGGTACAGTAATTGCATACATTGTAGTATGAAGATTTACAGGGTGTGCCAAAAAAAAACAACCCAGCAGATTTTTCGCTGTAGCAACCGCAAATCTCAACCGATTTGAATGAATCCTTCTTTAAATGAAAGATAAATAAATTCTTGAAAGATTGATGTAACGTTTATTAATGTGCTCTGCTTGGTTCCTGAGATATTCACTCTCAAAATCAAAACTGTGATTTTGGCAGTGAACAAGAGGGAATTTTTCTTTTTCCGCTGCACTTCATAATATAACGGATTCCTGCTACTGCTGAGGGCTATTGGAGGCTTTACTGGTGACACATAAACTCGGTTCACTTCAACAGTAAAGTGTCATTAGCCCCCAGCAGTAAGAATCTTCCTTATTATGAAGTGCAACGGAATCGCTCTTGTTCTTTGCCAAAATCTGTTTCAAATTTGAGGGCAAATATCTCAAGAACTAAGCAGTGAATCTCAATAAAAATTGCACCAATCTTTGAAGAATTTATCAATCTTTCATTTAAAAAAGGATTCATTCCAATCGGTTAAGATTCATGGTTGCAAAAGTAAAAAATCTGCTGGGTTGTGTTTATCACTCTTGTTCACTGCCAAAATCTCTGTTTTGACTTTGAGGGCAAATATCTCAGGAACTAAGCAGGCTATCCTAATAATGGATTCATCGGTCTTTCAAGAATTTATTTATCTTTTATTTAAAAAAAGATTCATTCAAATCGGTTGCGATTTGCGGTTGCTACAGCAAAAAATCTGCTGGGTTGTTTTTTTTTGGCACACCCTGTATAATGCTCCTGGGTATTACTATTTTATTTGAAATCGTCAGTCTTAAACTGTATGTTGGAGGCTGTTAATTGAATATTCCTTAGTATCAAGATATTTGTAGTTTGACTTTCACAAAACTCACCTGTTCCTTCAGTAAGGAGTTTCTGACAGTTCAAATTGAACCATGATGTGCGTACCGTACATAATTGGTGCGTGAAATCTAAAAATCGACGCCATAGGTAGCCTACTTGTTGCGTAGATTAGTGTTTCATTTCAGCAACCGTTTTTGTTTGGTCCAATTGTGAAACGAGACGATGTCCTTTTAGAACAACAAGCTCTCTAATACAGTTGCATGCGTATACCCATTACGTATATCATCACGCAAAGTATGCGTTGCATTTCCGAATGCGTATACGCATTTGAATTTCGTTACGCAACGCAAATTTTTCTCATTAGTTCGCATTCTGCCAACACAGTTAGTTGTTTATCCGGGGGTAACAGGCCGCTGATCGATGCTATGAGACGGCAGAGAGCCGGGCCGAACAGGCATAACCTGTAGCAAAACTGAGCGTTGCTTGCAGCAATCACACGTTGGTGTATAAAATAGTAATTTCCATGTCGGGAGCAGTCGCCTGATACCATACTGGTGCGTCTTTATTAAAGATTTGTAATTTGGGTGCACAAGTAGTTTAACTCTGAATTGGGAGGAGGGTGGGTGTGGCCTGTGTATCTCCGGATCGATGTTTACCCAATATTTACCCGGGCAGATTAATTTACCAGAAATCGAACATAATTTACCCGGCCCGTTAGATATATTTACCGATCGCCAGAGGTCTTAGCAAACAGTAAAAAACGTCGGAACAGCAAAAATTCCCGTTATTTCTGAAAATTGTGACTGATTCGTTAGGTGTACTGGCAGTAAACGTGTCTTTCAGTAGTTGTTGTTCTATGTTATGCTATAGACGTCATCAACTGTGCTCAACACCAACAGTGTCCGCCTTCCACCAGTAGTAAGACAGCGCGCTTTCCAACTGATCCGGGAATGCACTCTAAATCCAGCAACCTTTCTTTTTCTTTTATAACCGGTTGCTTGCTGTATTGGGTCGGTCTGTCCGTTATTTCAACATTCAAGCCCTATCCCGGTGTGGCACTTACTGTCTGTCTGTCTCAGTTCGTCCGTCGGCAACCTTCTTTTGCTGTATAAACCCTTTCGGAATCACCACAGTCCTTTTTGGGGAGAACTGATACAGTACACAGGAACTGAAAAGCTCACCGTTTGTCTTTGTCTTTTTTGTGTTCTCCATGTGTTCACGGAGTGCTGGCATATTTGTGTATATCTGTGCTGTTTAGCGAATGCGATATTTCGTGTGGTATAAGTTTCACCTCATTCTTTATATTCTGTGCTTCACGCTGGATTCTTGAAGCGTGCCTGTTGTAAAAATGCATCAATAGCTTTTAGCTTTCGTGTCTGTTACAAGCTGCTTGAATTGAGAGCTGTTATGCTGTTCTGTCATTTGATACCTGTGTGATAGTAGAGGCTTGGTTGGAACCGCCTTCGTCACAGCAGGCAGATTAAACATTCATAGCTGACCTCCAGCCATGTCATGTGGGTCTTTGCTTAGTAATAAAACCTTTTTGCAGATAGAGTTGCTCACGAGTCGTGGCCTCCGTGGCTGGTCCCCCCCCCCCGACCCGACGGATACAAGCAAACAACAAGAGTTACCGTTGTGAAACCAACACGCGTTGTACATTAAAACTGGTTCTGTTCTAATAGGTTAATCCCTTCTTCGGTTTCCGACGTCAGGTCATATGTATGTGCATACAAAAGACTCTGTTTCACTTCATAGCATTGCAGAAGTTGAAACGATCTAAAATTGTGTTTGGACCACTTTGGTACTGACCGTCTAAACAATGGGCGACTTTGATCGGGAGATACCAACGACGCACCAGGAGGGAGAAGGTAGAGCAGTGTCTCCCAAACTTTAGCGCTTTCTATATAAAAAAGATGTAGCCTCTCTAATCGCTACAAAAATGGGCACAGTACTAGACCGTGTGGCCACTGCCGTAGGCGAGTTAGTGTTGGACTCTCTGCGTTGCAATTCGCACTTCGCGGCCGGGATTTCACGAGACACCCAGAAACTCTACGTGCTCCAATTGGACTCCGAAAACCCAAACACCCACCGACGCGGCCGGTACACCGTAACTTTCGGCTATCTAAACCCGTTCGTCAAAAACTCGGTCTTCCATTCGCTTCGAAAGGTTGAAATCAGCTATTTCGATACTTGCATCTACCCTTCCGCCACTCTCACTTCCATTGGTGACAAGATAGCTTCCCTCTTGCCTCGATCAGCCACAGATTGGCAATTTCTGATGGTTGACTGTTTGTCCGGGGAACTAGAAACGTTTCCCGTCGAATTTCCACCCAGTTTACTCGATTCAGTAGTGGTGAGGTTCTTAAAAGTTGTAGAGACTGAAAATGGTTGGTTGGCAGTGGCTCCAAGAGTTACCAGCCTCCACCACCTCATAGTCAGTGAACTGATCTATTTCAAACTGTTTCCCGACGAGGGTGAGGAACAGACAGTCTTTAAATGGTCTTTTCCCACGCCGGGAGAGCTGTTGTGCTATACAGTGACTGACTTTGACAGCTTTGTCTGCGTTCTCGATTGTGAAACTGAAAAACACTTGGTGCTCTATGAGTTGGACACGTCCAGAGCTTATTGGAGGAATTTGTCCTTCAATTTCCCGGCTGATACCAAGTTTGAATTGGCGGCCCCGGCTGCTGATGAGGAAGTGTTCCTGATTGGCGTTTGTAGGGGCTGGCTTACTGTCTATTTGATTATAAGGTTAGTTTTTCAGCTTTTAATGGGATTATTTTATTGCAGTTCGAACTGGATTCGGGTCCAACAGTCTGGCACTTAGCGCCGTTTATGGTACTGGGGAACCCATACATGGGCCGGAAAAATCCGGAGGGGGTCTGGAGCATACATGTAGCTGGGTTTTCGGCTGGGGGGGTTTTTTCCAGATCCAAAATAGGGTTTCAGCACTATTTCCAAAGGGGGTTTCAGCGACCTTTTTTTGGTGTCCAAAAGTGGGTTTTAGCGACCTTTTTTGGGCTCAAAACAGGGTTTTGAGGACTAAAAATCGGGTAAAAATCCTGTCAGAAGTGCAAAAATTCCCTTTAAAACCCTATTTATTGGTTTAAAATGTGCAGAAAATCCTATTTTTTATTAAAAACGTGCAAAAAACATGTTTTTGCTTTAAAACATGCAAAAAAGCTCTATTTTACTCGACAGAATACAGCTAAAATGCGTATCTGGAACCCTATTTAGAGATTTTGAAACAAAAATTAGGGCACTGAAACCCTGTTTAGGGTTTTTGAGACCCAAATTAGGGTTCCAGAACCCTATTTAGGGCTTTTGAAAACCAAATTAGGGTCCCGGAACCCTATTTAGGGTTTCAGAAACCCTGTTTAGTCTCTGTGAAACCCAAATTAGGGTTCCGGAACCCTATTTAGGGTTTTTGAAACCCAAAGTAGGGCTCCGGAACCCTATTTAGGGTTTCAGAAACCCAAATTAGGGTTTCAGAAACCCAAATTAGGGTTCCGCAACCCTATTTAGGGTTTCAGAAACCCAAAGTAGGGCTCCGGAACCCTATTTAGGCTTTCAGGTACCCAAAACAGGGTTTCGGAACCCTATTTAGGGTTTCTGAAACCCTAAATAGGGTTCCGGAGGCATTACTTTGGGTTTCTGAAACCCTAAATAGGGTTCCGGAACCCTATTTAGGGCTTTTGAAATGCTAAATTACGGTATATAAGTCTTGAAACCCTGAATTTTAGCAGTTTGTAACCCAAAATAGGGTTTCAGAAACCCCCCCCAGAATTCGGCTGGGGGGGTTTTGCCGAAAATCGGGCCTGGGGGGGCTAACCCCCCCCAAAACCCCCCTCCTACATGTATGGTCTGGAGTCCTGGGGGAGCTCCCTAGCGATCGACCGGAATTCCGGTTCCGGTTCCGGTCCGGTTCCGGTGAAAAAGGGTACCGGAACCGGAACTTCTTCATTCACTATTTTCGATGGATATTCAGTTACATCAAGTATTATTGCGTCTGTTTAATAAAGTGCGCAGCTCAGTGGGGGCAGTAGAATTTGCATGAATGGGGAGAAATTATGCAGTTTTCCATGTTATGCATCATTAGAAGTGCCTCTAAAGACAATTTTCGGTGAAATTATGCAGTTACAGGCAGTGTTTAGAGCTGTATTGTCGTTTTCGAACAGGTTTCTCAACTGACTTAAGGTGCAAACTTAAATTTTTAAAAAATTTTTTGCAAAAATTTTTGGCCTTCAAAAAAAAAATTTTTTTTTAACAACTGTGCCTTTAAGGCAGCTAAAAACATCTCCGAAGGTGACAGATCAAAGCTGAAACCTGAAAATGTTGAAAAGCTTCTCTTTCTGAAGTACAATTTGCGTGCTCTTGACTACTGTTATTGAAAAGTCTGTATTCTGTTGTTGATTTGAACTTCTGCTGATGTTTATAACAGGAATTTGTACACGACGTGCCTATAAATACGTTTCTATAAATTTTGGACCAAATATTGAAAAAGTTCCGGTTCCGGTTCCGGCCGGAACTGGGTGGTTCCGGTTCCGGTTCCGGCGAAAATTTTGGTTCTGGTCGATCGCTAGAGCTCCCAAAAACGCCTATTTTGCCTTAAATAAGCGAAAATGTTCCCTCCGGGAGGGGGATGGCCGGCCGAGAGGGTATGGGCCGGCGAGGGGGAGGGGTAAACCCCCGGTCCATGTATGCTGGCACCATGTATGGTACCCCGCGTTCGGGGCCTGTATTTCGGCCCGGAGCTGTTACATGTATGGTCCGGGCGGGTCTTCCTGATGCAGGTTTCGTGTTGAAACGAGTTTTTGTGGAAACTAACCAGAAACGCTGGTCAGATGAATGGTGATGTTTCGCTTACTGCATAAACAAAATTGGCGAGAAGGAAAAGATAGTGGGTCTATGAGTCACAAACAATGTTTCGTCTAACGAAAAAGAAAAGCTAAAAGAATCGGAACTATTTGCAAGAATTTGAATTCCCGTTGCTGTCTGTCATGCTGTAAATTACTCAATTTCCCGGTTGTTGTTGTTGTTGTTGTAACATTTTGTCCTTTCGGACTAGGAGTAGCCAACTGCTATAGAGCAGGAAGAGACACAAGGTCCGGCAGTCTCCTTACAACAACCCTCCCCTTTTTACTGTCGCTGTGTGCAAGACAGCTAAGGTTCGGTCCCCATTTATCTACTTGCCATTGCTGACTTTCGATGGCCTGGGTTGGGCTTTGTGTCGACTACTTCCCATCGCCTCGACAGGTTTCGAACCCACAAACACACCGCTTCCACGGGTGCCGGGGCCGCCGTGACACACGGGATAGCGTAAACTACCCATGGCCAAGACGCGACATACGACACGGTAGCCAAACATAAGGAGATGTCATACATGTAACAGGTCATCCGCCGAAGGGGAGGTGGGTTGGGGGTCTGAGCCCAAATAGTGGGAGGTGGGGTTGGGTTGGGCACCAAAAGCGCTCAAAAATCGCAATTCTCCGGCTAAAAATCGCCATTTTGGGCTGAAATACAGCTAAAAAGTGCTGTTTTACAGGCGATTTTGGCAATTTTTGTGTCTGAAATTGCGAAAATCGGAGGGGGGGGTCGGAAAAATCGTCTTGGAGGGTCCCATCCGGGGCATACATGTAGCTGGGTTTTCGGCTGGGGGGGGGGGTTTCCAGATCCCAAATAGGGTTTCAGTACTATTTCCAAAGGGGGTTTCAGCGACCTTTTTTGGTGTCCAAAAGTGGGTTTCAGCGACCTTTTTTTGGGCACTAAACCCTGTTTTGAGCACTAAAAATCCGGTAAAAATCCTGTCAGAAGTGCAAAAATGCCCATTAATACCCTATTTATTGTTTTAAAACGTGCAGAAAATCCTATTTTTTATTAAAAAACATGCAAAAAACTGTATTTTGCTTTAAAACGCGCCAAAAAAGCTCTATTTTATTTGACATAATACAGCTAAAGTGGATTTCTGGAACCCTATTTAGAAAATCTGAAAGCCAAATTAGGGCTCTGAAACCCCGTTTAGGGTTTCTGAGACCTAAATTAGAGTTCTGGAACCCTATTTAGGTCCTCTGATACCCTATTTACAGCTTTTGAAACCCTAATTATGGTTCCAAAACCCTGTTTTGGGTCTCTGAAACCCAAATTAGGGTTCCGGAACCCTATTTTGGGCCGCCAGAAACGGAAATTAGGGCTCCGGAACCCTATTTAGGGCTTTAGAAACCTCGATTAGAGTTTAGAGTCCCAAATTAGGGTTCCGGAACCCTATTTAGGGCTTCAGAAACCCTAATTAGAGTTTCAGAGACCCAAATTAGGGTTGCGGAACCCTATTTTGGGCTCAAGAAACCCTGTTTAGTCTCTCAGAGACCCAGATTAGGGTTCCGGAACCCTTAGTAGGGCTTCAGAAACCCTAATTAGAGTTTCAGAGACCCAAATTAGGGTTCCGGAACCCTATTTAGGGCTTCAGAAACCCAAATTAGAGTTTCAGAGACCCAAATTAGGGTTGCGGAACCCTATTTTGGGCTCAAGAAACCTCGATTAGAGTTTCAGAGACCCAAATTAGGGTTCCGGAACCTATTTAGGGCTTCAGAAACCCAAATTAGAGTTTCAGAGACCCAAATTAGGGTTGCGGAACCCTATTTAGAGCTTCTGAAACCCTAATTAGAGTTTCAGAGACCCAAATTTGGGTTCCGAAACCCTATATACGGCTTTTGAAACCCATATTATGGTTCCGGAACCCGATTTAGAGTTTTAGAAATCCTAAATTACGGTTTATAAGTCTTGAAACCCTGAGTTTTAGCAGTTTCTAACCCAAAATAGGGTTTCAGAACCCCCCCCCCCAAATTCTGCTGGGGGGGGTTGCCGAAAATCGGGCTTGGGGGGGGGCTAAACCCCCCAAACCCCCCCCCAACTACATGTATAATCCGGGGTGTCTGGCCTAAGTCGGGTAGGGGCGACCACCCGGACCTCCTGTTACATGTATCGGAGATACCAACAATTTGTCTTCACTTTTCTAATTTTTCGGCTGAGTGTGAGGAGATTATGGAAGAAAAAATCTGCTTACAGCTGGAAGATAAACGCTTTTCGAATATTTTCGTTTAAGTTGCTTAGTTTCAGCCATCTCTGGTTTAGCTTATTTTTCATGCATTAACATTTGCACAGAGAATACTGCCGATCCCATAGTAATTCCTTTTGCCCCTTTGGCATGTGGGTAGCTTCATACATGCACTAGGGGGCTTTGGGGTAGCCCTAGCTAGAAAGGCTAAACCCATACATGTACGCCGAAGGGGAGGGGGTTGGGGGTCTGGCGCCGTCCGGGGGATCTGAGTCGAAATTCTAGGGGAGGGGTTATGTGCTAAAAGCTAAAATGCGTTTATGGGCTAAACTTGCTAAACAAATTGCTAATTTGGACTAAATTCTAGCTAAAAAGTGTTGTTTTACAGCCGATCTTAGCAATTTTAGTCTCTGAAATTATAAAAAAAAATAGAAAAAAATTGCTCATATATTACTATCCAAGAAAATGGAGTGTTTGGAGGTCCGAAAATGGTCTCCGGTAGTCAACACCCCGGACCCCTGTTATGAATGTTATTCTTTTAGACTGGAGGAGAGCTCTAGTCTAGATTTCTACCACCGATACCAGACCACCCCCGATCGTGACTTTTCCCAGCACTACGGTCTAATGGGTTGGGAGAGTAAAATGGCCTTTATTCGCGAGGACGCGAGATGGGAGGAAGGGGAGCTGATTGGCGCCAAGAATTTGAGCCAGGACGGCTTCGATCCGGAAGACGATGAAGTACAAATTACGGTGCTCAATCAATATGTGCCCAGTCTGCGCTCTTTTGCTGCTCTGGCTGTTCAGCAGGCTTACTCGGACAAAAACGAGAGGGGCGAAATCGTGAAGGAAATTACGGAGAAGGAAGTGAAGGAACTGGTTAACTATAAGTCGGACTGCAAGTTGTTTTGATGGTCTGTTTGTTTGTTTGTTTGTTGGGTGGGCTTTGATTGATGGCTGATTTTGAACTTGGCTGCTATAAATTCATGCATTTATATGGATGTTATTGGACTGTATTAGTCCACAATGTAGGATATAACTGTAGCTAGTCATTATCATACATTGGCCGGGGGTTTACCCCCTCGCGCCACCCCCCTCCCGGAGAGAGAAAATTATTGGGCGTTTTTTGGACTTTTGTGGGACCCCTGAGACTACCTCATTTTTCCGGCCCGTGTTTGGTCGCAAGCATGTTTCACTCAGATTTGATGTTAGGGGGACTGTTTTATTCCACAATGTAGCATTTAACTGTAGCTAATCGTAATCATACATGGGCCGGGGCTTTACCCCCTCGCGCCACCCCCGTCCCGGAGAGAGAAAATTTTCGCTTGTTAGGCGTTTTCTGGACTTTCGTGGGACTCCCTGCCCGACACTACCTCCACTCCCCCTCCGATTTTCCGGCCCGTGTATGGGTCAAGCCATACATGGGCCGGGGGGGGTAAGGGGGGGTATACCCCTCCCCCTCGGCCGGCCATACCCCCCCCCCTCGGCCGTCCAAACATACTCCATACCCCCCCTCGCCGGCTACCCCCCCACCCCCCCCCTCCCGGAGGGAGAAATTTTCGCTTATTTAAGGCAAAATAGGCGTTTTTTGGCCTTTTTTTCGGGGTGGGGACCCCCCCCCCCCCCCGAGGTCTCAACCCCCCCACCCCCCCCCCCTCCGGATTTTTCCGGCCCATGTATGGGTCAAGCATGTTTCTTTCACTCCGGATTCAAGATGAGATCTATTATGCTTCATAGATTACTTTGAAAAGTTTTTGAGCGACCGAAAAGTATGGCATATGGGCAGAAACTAAATCTGTACCAGATACGCTTTAATTTGACTTATTTATTTCTCTTGCCACTTGGGCATACATGTAACAGGGGGTCTGCCCCCACCACCTGGCTTAGGCCAGTCCTCCCCCGAGACGTTTTTGCCACCCCCTCCGATTTTTGTGGCAAGTAATTTTTTGAGCAAATTTTTAAAGCGATTATTTACAATTTCAGACACAAAAATTGCCAAAATCGCCTGCAAAACAGCACTTTTTAGCTGTATTTCAGCCCAAACTAGCGATTTCTGGCGATTGTTAGCCAAAAATAGCGATTTTTTCGATCTTTCAACGTTTTGGTGCCCAACCCCCTCCCAAAATTTGGGCTTAGACCCCCGGCCGGCGCCAGATCACCCAACCCCCTCCCCTCCCTCCTTCGGCGGATAACCTGTTAGATGTATGCATTTGAGTGTGGTGTAGAGAACTCTTTATTCCGCAGTGCTGTTCTCCATCCGTTCCGATTGTTTGCTTTTCTTCTCCATTCTGGTCATGTGGCCAAACCATCGGATCTGCTTTTCGGAGATAGTTGGTTGCTGCGTTCTTCTGATCTCGTCATCTGAAACAGGCTGATACCATTTAATTTAGGAGTTAAAAATTGCAATTTTAGCGGTATTTTGAATTTTTTAGCTCATAGCAACTCCAACTTACGCACTAAAAAAGTCAAAAGTCTGCAGGTGGAAAGGATGTCTAATGAGTTATCAAGCGTCGAATGGTCATGGAATGAAAGCTGCTTTGCGAATCATGAATAGAACTGGCGCTTATTATCTATAGCAGGTCATCTAAAAAAGCTAGAACAGGGGTTTTGACTACTGTTGTCATGTCATCAAAAGGAACTACAGAACTATTTACTATAGTAAATTACAACAAAAATCTAGAACGTTATAAGTCAAAAAACGACATTAGGGAGCGGGTCTCCATTAAGTCCAAACTTTAGCTACTGTACTGTACATGCGTAATTGGACAGTGATACAAGAAAAACAGTGGAGGTGTTTGATCGAGACATGAATCGATGGAGGTAGGGCCCGACCGGATACAAATTTCTACCGGATCCGGATATGCCGGATATCATTGATCAACTTAAAATTCTGCACTTCGTAATAAAACGGATTCCTGCTAATGTTAAGGGCTCTTGGAGGCTTTACTGGTGACACAGAAACTCGGTTTACTTCAACACTAAAGTATCATTAGCCCTAGCAGTAGGAATTTTTACCCTGCTTTATTATGAAATGCAACGGAATCGCTCTTGTTCTTTGCCAAAATCTGTTTCGACTTAGAAGGCAAATATCTCAAGAACTAAACTGTGAATCTCAATAAAAATTGCACCAATGTTTGAAGAATCTATCAGTCTTTCATTCAAAAAAGGATTCATTCAAATCAGTTCAGATTCATGGTTGCAAAAGTAAAAAATCTGCTCGGTTGTTCTTTATCACTCTTGTTCATTGCCAAAATCTCTGTTTTGACTTTGAGGACAAATATCTCAGGACCTAAGTAGCTATCTTAATAAACGATACAGCAGTCTTTCAAGAATTTATTTATCTTTCAATTAAAAAAGGATTCATTCAAATCGGTTGAGATTTGCGGTTGCTACAGCAAAAACTCTGCTGGGTTGTTTTTTTGGCACACCCTGTATATAAATTGGGTCCCCAATCGGCCTTTCAGCTGTCTTGAGCTTATGATAAGCTTACCAAATACCAAGAACGAAGCTATTTTTATGTAAAGTGTTAGAAAGATCGTTTTTCCAATTCGCCCGTTTTTTTACCCCTTTCAAACAAAGGTGACTTTCGTTCGTGTTTTTTCTTGTCTTAGTTTTTAAAAAAATATCTCATTCTGTTTTAAAAAATACCAAATGTTCAGCATTGGAATTCTATTAAGCATTGAATTCTGTCTGTTTGTTTTCAGAAATATCTATTAGAAAAGGCGATTTTTTCACAGAAAAAACAATGAACAGGTTTCCGGTTATTATTTTTGCAAAGCATTTCTATGACTGATTGTTCAATTGGCAAAGATTTGCAGTATTATCGAATTTCTGACGTTTGGTACCTGACTACAAATTGACTACAAACTAAAACTACATATCTTTTGAACCTGAATTTGACAACTACAAACTAAGACTACTTAACTACAAACTAAGACTACAAATTGAAATTCTCTGAGGAAATAGGTCTACATAACTCGCTTATTTATGCAATTATTATTTTCAAATATGTAAAAAATCACGTTTTCTCATCTGTGACTGATGTCCGGCATATCCGGCAGGTAATATCCGGATCCGGATCCGGATATGACCATATCCGGCCGGATCCGGATATCCGGTCGGGCCCTAGATGGAGGTTGCTAAAACAACAACTCATGCATGGAAGATATATGACATCAGCTGTGATTATTGGTCTCTGAGATTGTATGGTGAGTCACCTGCATACATGTCGTTGGGGGTAAAGGGGCGGCGCCCCCAAGTCCGATTTTTCGGCAAAAGTCCCCCCAGCGGATTTTTTTGGGGGGGGGGGGGTCTGAAAATCCACTTTTGGATTCCAAAGTGAAGAAAATTTTAGCCCAGACAATACATTCTGCAGCACAAAACTGGGTTTTCGCCTACCATAGAAGCCAAAACAGTACTGTTATTCATACATGTAACTGGGGGGGTTTGCGCCCCACCCGACTTAGGCCAGACCCCCCGGGTGGCCCCCCCCCCCCCCCGAGACGATTTCACCAACCCCCCCCCCTCCGATTTTTCTGGCAAGTAAATTTTCGAGCAAATTTTAACAATCTTTTACACTTTCACACACAAAAATTGCCAAAATCGCCTGCAAAACAGCACTTTTCAGCTGTATTTCAGCCCAACTTAGCGATTTTTGGCGATTTTTAGGCCAAACATTGCGATTTTTTTCGATTTTTGAGCGTTTTTTAGTGCCCACCCCCCTCCCCCAAAATTTTGGCTCAGACCCCCCCGGCCGGCGCCAGACCCCCCAACCCCCCTCCCCCCATCGCCGGATGACCTGTTACATGTATGCTGTTATTTTACTATAGTATAGTAAAACAAAAATTAGTAATACTAGTGGTATTTTACTAGTAGTAAAATAATAGTAAAAAGTAAAATTACGAGCCAATAGTAAAGTAAAAATTAAATTAAAATAACAAAGACCGTCAATAGTAAAATGAAAATTTTACTACTATTTTACTAGTTTTTGGTTAATTCCAGCCAAATTCTTGATCAATTTTGCAATAAAAGATGTGTGGGCGCACTTTTGCCAGTCGAATTTCACACGTTTTTGTGTCTACAGTTCTGGAGAACTTATCATGATCAAATTGAGATCATGATCAATATTTGGACCACCATAAACTATTCACAATATCTTGACTTGACATCATTGATTTTCCACGTTATGGCTAGTAAAATCGTGGTAAAATAGTAGTAAAATTATTAGAATTATTAGTAAAACAAAAATTGGTAAAATCGGAGCTGCCTGGTAGTAAAACAAAAATAAAAATTAAATTGACAGTCTGAATTTGTAGTAAATTTAGTAAATAGTAAAATAAAAATCCACTAGTAAAATAACAGTACAAAACAGGGTTTTTAAGGGTTAGAAATCCTAAATAGGGTTTTTAGACTGCTTAGACTCTAATTAGTTTTAGGGACTGTCAGTGAAAATTTTGTGATAAAAGTGAATGCATATGTAAATTTTCTTAAAACTGTGATCTATTGGACTGACGAATAATTTCATTATGTAAGTTTGCATGTCCTTCGCTTGTCAGATATGCATAAATGGTTGTTTGTTTTTGAGTTCCACTGTGCTTTCGGACAGCTCAGGACACCCCTCCCTCTTTTTAGAGCCCTTCAATGGGATAGCCGTCTACAAGCAACCCTCCCCTTTGCTGCCATAGGTGCAACGGCAGCGCCGGTTCGGTTCCCAATTACCTACTGGCCATCACCAGCTTTCGGCGGTCTGCGTTGGGCTTTACGTCGACTACCTCCAGTCGGTTATGTGATGTAATGTACGTATGTACGGTATGGTGATGTAGAGACCTGCACGGGCCGGGCCGCCCGGCGGGGATTTTTAGCCGGGCCGGGCCGCAAAAATTGTGTTTTCAAGCCGGGCCGGGCCGGGCCGGTGTTTACTTGATTAAAGAAATTTGACCATTCTCATCAATGTACATACATACAATCAGCGCCCAGGTGTTTTACTGAAGAAAGGCGCCATGGATACGTCATTACGATTTCATTACACTTATCTGTTTGCGCTAGGGCGTCATTTTGTTTCTTTCGGTAAAAAGCTAAGTACGGCTACAGAATGGATACTTTCACGATAAACAATTTGACTTTGATGACCAATTTAAGTGTGACTGGTCATGTCAATTTAAGTGTCACCAACTTATACTCTAAAATATATGGGCTAAAACGGCATTTCTGATTTTCAACTCACTTCCGAACACTGACATGGATTTTCGTAAACATTAAACAAACGTTTTCGTTATTTAGCCTCTTCAACTGTTTTTCTAAAGAATGTTCGAGCAATACGTAACTGAACGAAGTAC
>JASANB010000237.1:0-28846 GCA_030248155.1 Sabatieria punctata
AACGAAAGATGATCAATGCCTCTTTAATACCGTCAGGCGCACCTTTTCAGATCATAAACTTTTTTTTACACTGACGCCATACATGTAACAGGTCATCCGCCGATGGGGGGAGGGGGGGTTGGGGGGGGTCTGGCGCCGGCCGGGGGGGGTCTGAGCCAAAATTTTGGGGGAGGGGGGGTGGGCACTAAAAAACGCTCAAAAATCGAAAAAATCGCAATTTTTTGGCTAAAAATTGCCAAAAATCGCTAATTTGGGCTGAAATACAGCTAAAAAGTGCTGTTTTGCAGGCGATTTTGGCAATTTTTGTGTGTGAAATTGTAAATAATTGCAAAAATTTGCTCGAAAATTTACTTGCCACAAAACTCGGAGGGGGGGGGTCGGTGAAATCGTCTCGGGGGGGGGGGGGGGGGGGGCCCCAGCCGGGGGGGTCTGGCCTATTTCGGGTGGGGGCCAGACCCCCCCCCAGACCCCCCCCTGTTACATGTATGACTGACGCTGTTTTTCCGCTTATTTTAGCCGAAAACAACCGCAGCTTAGCGTATAGCAAGGTGATTTGGGTGAATAGTTATGTTAAAATAATCAAAACAAAAAACCATAAAAAAAGAACGCGCTTTTCTAGCCGCATTTTTTGAAAAAAACATGATTTTGATCCCCGCGACACCAGGGTGGTGAAAACGTGCGAAGAAAATTAGGCACGCGGAGCGGCGCAAAATTGGCCGCCGTTGCCGGTCCCTAGCTCTAGTGATTTTTCTATAATTTTGGACCCCTTCCCTGGGCGAAACCCTGAATAAGGTCCCAGAAGCCCCGATTAGGGTATCGTTAGCCCAAAATAGGGTTTTACAATTTACTTTACGGGCAATGGTGCAGAAGTCGAATTGGAGCTAGTGAAGCATTTCCTCTTTGTTGAACGAATGCGTCTTGAACAAATGTCAGTTGCACTGCCTGTTTACTGAATTTATTTCCAAATCAACACATATCAAATCAGCCAAGAGAAAAATGCAGAAAAGATAACCCTTTCCTATATACAGTACAACCCAACAAACTGCATTTATACCACTTGTCTCAGTCTAAGATAAGATTACACTCTGCCATAGTCAGTCCCAAGCCCGGTTGCAAAAGAAGGAGAGTTTGGAGAGGCTCCAGAACTACTCCAAAAAACCAATCGGGACGTAACTTCCCTTCCGGGGTATTAGGTGTGCAGTTCCAATCTGCATAAACGTCCCGCATTGTCGCAAGGGTCACAAGACTCTTTCAACATTCGCATATTGATGTATGGTATAGAGTGTGAATATCTAGTGGCCACACTTGCCTTATCTTACCTCCTCAGTGTGTGTGCACTTTTAATCACATCTGCCTAATTTCTCCTGTAGCTACATACTGATGCCATTCATTCTGCATCTTCTCATCTACCATTGCTCAAGTCTTTGTCACCAGAATGTCGAGTTGCGACTCAACGAATGGTTCACTGATGTGGCTTTTCTTCTAGTCGTTACCTGCTTGATCAACACCTTCCCAACTTATATGGCTATAATGCTTTTCAGCTTTTCCCTATTGGTGGTGGTCTGGTTATGTTCATCAACCAGTATTACCCCTCTGGGTCCTCTACTGCAGTTGATGAAGCCCTCATGGATGTATCAGCTAGTGAAGCTCTACTTCCAAGCCACCTTTCCTCTGATTTCCTTTCTCACCCAGCCTCTCCTCTCTCTACTGCTCTCCCCTTATCAACATGTCCAAAAGATCTTGTCTAAATAACGCCCCACTCTGCCACACAAAAGCTGCGTCTGTTGGCCTGATATCAAGAGCTAATGGCTGATGGCTAGGGCCAGCAACAAAACAAACGAATCAACAAGCTAAGGTTAACAACCTAAAACAAAATACTGTACAGGGTGCGCCAAAAAAAAAACAACCCAGCAGATTTTTTGCTGTAGCAACCGCAAATCTCAACCGATTTGAATGAATCCTGCTTTAAATGAAAGATAAATAAATTCTTGAATGATTGGTGTAGCCTTTATTAAGATGCGTTGCTTAGTTCCTGAGATAATTGCTTTCAAAATCAAAACAGAGATTTTGGCAGTGAACAACAGAGATTAAAACAACCCAGCAGATTTTTTACTGTAGCAACCGCAAATCTCAACCGATTTCAGTGAGTCCTATTTTATATGAAAGATAAATTAATTCTTGAAAGATGGGTGAAGCTTTTATTAAGATACGAACCTCAGTTCCTGAGATATTTGCACTCAAAGTCAAAACAGATTTTGGCAATGAACAAGAGCGATTTTTATTATTCTGTTGCACTTCATAATAAAACCGATTCCTACTGCTCAGGGCTAACGCAACGAGGTTTTTCTGGTGCCACACATGCTTGGTTACTTCATTTGTAAAAGTCTTGTTGCCCCTCAGCTGTAGGAATCTGTTTTGTTGTGATGTGCAACGGAATCGCTCTTGTTCACTGCCAAAATCTCTGTTTTGAGTTTGAAGGAAAATATCTCAGGAACTAAGCATCGAATCTTAATAGGGCCTTCACGAGTCTTTCAAGAATTTATTCATCTTTCACGTAAAGCAGGATTCATTCAAATCGGTTGAGATTTGCGGTTGCTACAGCAAAAAAATCTGCTGGGTTGTTTTTTTTTGACACACCCTGTATATGTCACAAATTACCAAGATACATAAATTGCGAAACTGAGCAAGCATGAAAATGAAGCGAACTGAAGCAAAAGCGTTCATACAAGCAGAGCGCTGTGCTTACGTCTCTGAACCCTCAACACATCTCCCAGGTCAGTCCAGGTATCAGAGGCCACATCGTACACCTCCACACTATGTTGGTCAGGGTAACCCCCGATGGCGTAAAGCTTCCCTTTGTGGCCCACTAGGTCCAAACTGGCTTTGAGGTGGGTCATATTGGCTATTGGACTCCACTTCTCACTGACTGGATCGAATCTCTCGCAGCCGTTAAAGCGATGAGATGAACCGTCAATTTCTACCTTCCCACCACAGACGTAGACCTTACCATCAAGCGCAGTCATGCCGAAGTCGGTTCGGCCAATGCTGATATCTGCTTTTCGGTCCCAGACATCACCATTGATGTCGTACCGGAAAGTGTCAGTTTGGGGTCCGTTTTCATAACCTCCTGTGACATAGAGGTACCCTTCATGCACAACCATCCTGCTATTCCAGAGGGCTCTTGGGATAGAGCTCAGTGATGTCGACCACTTCAGGGCACCCTCCTCTAGACACAACTTGAAAAACTGATCACTTATTACACCATTGGCGTCCTTAAAGGAGACAATGTAAAGACAGTCACCGACTGCAGCCGCAGTAGGGAAGCCCATCCCTGACACTGGTGCCGCTGGGCCGCTGCTTATGGTTGCTCGCTCCATGTCAATCAGATCGACAGCTGTTGATTTTGCATTTCCATCCTTTGCACCGCCGACCAAAGCCACTATTCCGTTGCTGAACTGAATCACTGCCATATACCTGCGATCGAATGGAAGTGGCAGGTCGGAGAGCAGGTTGCTGGACAGAGAGGCAATGTTGAACAGTTCCATGTTCAGTGCATAGCTGCCGCCGATTATCAGTATATTTTCTGCAAATAGAATTTGTCCACCTTCATCACATTACTGTTATTTTACAATAGTATAGTAAAACAAAAATTAGTGACACTAGTGGTATTTTACTAGTAGCAAAATAATAGTTAAAAGTAAAATTGCGAGCCAATAGTAAAGTAAAAATTAAATTAAACTAACAAAGGCCGTCAATAGTAAAACGAAAATTCTACTACTATTTTACTAGTTTTTGGTGAATTTCAGATAAATTCTTGGTCAATTTTGCAATGAAAGATTTGTGGGCGCACTTTTGTCACTCGAATTGCACACAACTTTGTCTCTAAAGTTCCTGGGAACCTCGTAGCATGATCAAATTTAGCGACTATTTAGCACCAACATTAATTATTCATAAGATCTTGGCATCATTGACGCCAGATTGCCCCTAATGACTAGTAAAATCGTTGTAAGATAGTAGTAAAATTAGTAAAATTATTAGTAAAACATATTAGTAAAATCGGAGCTGCTTGGTAGTAAAACAAAAATAAGAATTAAATTGGAGGGCTGAATTTGTAGTAAATTTAGTAAATAGTAAAACATAAATCCACTAGTAAAATAACAGTACATCATATTATTCTTGGTCTTTATTACTTCAGGAGTGATACGATAAGTCAACACAAACAGTTATAGCGGATCTGACGGCTAAAATAAGGTATAATTAGATATTCAGAGAAAAAATAAGTTGTCATGAGCTATGTTTTCTACATACAAAGAACATTTGTTAGGTGTAAAATCGGTTTCGGGTAGTTCCAACACAATAAGGTATGTGCTTGCGCATCAAACAAAAACAAAGTAACGCAGCAGAATCGGGACTACTGTTGGCTAATCCGATCCAAATTGTTAATTATTAGCTCAGAAAAGTTGCGAACAGTGCGAAATTTCTGGAGTTTCTGAAAATATCGTTGGAGTTGATTTAACCTGAATCTGAATGTCCTGAACCTATTGTCCAGGGTTTTTAGAAGATGGACTCAAACCTAGACTAAACCTGAAATTTTGATGTTGGACTTGACTTGAACCTGTTTTTACAGTGGCATACTTTCAATAAAATCTAGAAATAAAATTGAGAATTTTACCTGCACCAGAACAACTCTGGCTGTTGCAGTAGCAATTGCCGAATGCGCAGGTTTGTCCGTCCACTCCACAGTCTGTGTCTGTCTCGCAAACTAAATAATTTAAGCGGTCGGATTTCTTAAACGTAAAAAGTGGAGCAAAAACTCACTCTTCTGCCACATCTCGTACCCTTCTGCCGGTTGAGTCTGCATCTGAATCAAGCTCTCGCTATAGATTCTGCAGTCTCCCGTACTCTGTTTGAAGGCAAACCCATTGCAGTTGCTCAACTCAATGCAGTTAAGAGCGCATTTATAAATGTTCTCTCGGTTTTCAGTGCGCAACAGATCGCTCGGCTGACTTTCGCGGTGACCTTTTGTTAGTAGATTGAAGTGTCTGCGTTTCACTGAAATTTGTTACACACCTGTAGCACTGAACTTGTTTAGATTTGTGACTTATCAATATTTTGAAGAGCTTCCTACAGCAGCTTTTGCTCAGTACCTTTTGAACTGCCATAGTGCCATAACGTTGCAAACATTGTAGTTGCCAGGACGTACAGAACAGATTTTTTGACAATCAACATGGTTCTGTTCTGAGTGCAGAGCGAAAGTAGGAGCCGACCTATGGCAAATGCCTGTCTGTTCAGAGTGGTCTTCTGACCATTTGATTAGGGAGAGCAAACTATGTCATTTCAAATCAGCCCACCGCATCAATTAATCACCATTCGCCATTCAGGAGTTTGTTAGAAGTGAGCAGTAACTCAATTTGAAATGACATAAAGTTTGCTTCTGCTAATTAATTGGTGAGGAGTCACGTACGTATATTAGGCAGCCAGGATAGAAAATTTCCATCAAGGCGTGACACTAGAAGTGTATATAGTTGATTTTTTTATTTGCCGGCACCACAGTACATGACCTAGATAAATTCTCTGACCGTATGCTCTGGCATCTACAATCAACCTGGAACGGGGCTCAAAGGTCAAAGATGCCTTGGTATATTGAAAGAAATACAAGGTCCATAAAAAACAACCCATCAGATTTGTTACTGTAGCAACCGCAAATCTCAAGCGATTTCAATAAATACTTTTTAAATAAAAGAGAAATAAATTCTTGAAAGATTGATGAAATTTTTATTAAGATATTCTGCTTAGTTCCTGAGATATTTGCCCTCAAAGTCAAAACGTCAAAGTTAAACGATTTCTTTGTAATTTTTCATATTTGGGTATGCAAAAACACATTCTATTACACCATCTTTCCAAAATATCGAATTTGAAGAATTTTTAGCCCTCTGACTCTACTCCCTTCTCAAACTTGCTTTGTCATTAGAAAGCGTTATTCTTGTTTTGGATTAACTTTCTCATTGCTCCTTAATAATCAAGTCTCTATGTGCTTAATGTACATTGTATGTACAGTATTCACAATCAATAAAATATCCCCTCATTTTGTCACTGCTCGTTAGATCTCCATACTGTACACTAGCAGGCCATAAACTACAGTACAATGGAATAATTTCACTTAGCGAAAATTATTCATACAAACGATTTGCAGTTCCGTAAAACTAAAAAATATTTTTAAAAAATTCCTAAAAACTGCAAATCCCATTGCTTTTGATGAATTCTAGCCTTTGACGTTTGAAATTACTAAATCCCTAGCCTTTGAAGAGAAGTGGAGGTCTTTACTAGTAGATTTGGTTTACAACACAACAACACACACACTCTCGGACGCACGCACACAACCACTCGATAGCACGATACTACAAGCACTCACTCAAACTATCAAACTCTTCATCACTCCCCTTTCAACGAGTGTCGACTGGCCGCCGCTGTGCCTGACAATCGGAGAGACGAACTATGGGAGCTGCACCGCCTCTGTTGACTCGGCATCTTCAGTAGCAAGCTGCCCTGCACTGACACCACATTGATCCGATCTCTTGCGCGCCACGCTGCGGCCTTTCTGCGCCTTTACCTTGATCTGACGACTTGTCAACGGTGAAACAGACTTGCCACTCCTGGACAGCGAACTCAAGCGAATTGCCATTCTTCTCCACCTCTGTCCTCTTCTTCTCATTGCCTTTCTTCTTCCTCTCACTTTCATCTTTCTCTTTCTTCTCTTGACCCTTTTCATCCTCTTGCTCCTCATCATCACTTTTCTGAGCACTTTTCATCCCGGGTCTCGGCACCAATGAAGAGAAGTGGAGGTCTTTACTAGTAGATTTGGTTTACAACACAACAACACACACACTCTCGGACGCACGCACACAACCACTCGATAGCACGATACTACAAACACTCACTCAAACTATCAAACTCTTCATCTTGTAAATGGGAAATTCAGTGTTTTAACTTTGTAAAACATTTTCAGCAAATACCGAATAAATACCGGTGTACCGGTATTTTTGCGAATACCCAGCAACCGATACCATGATTGATTGATTGATCATAGGCGGCGGGATAGGAATACCCCTCGTAGCGTTAGGCCGCCCATGGGCCCGTCACGCAAACCCCATAGAAGTTGTGGAACCTAATGCTGAGCTAGAGGATCTCTGAGCTCACAACTTCAAATATCCTCAGGTGACATAATGTCACCCCTGAGGCTGCGCCTTGGGGGCAAGCAACTTGAACCCCCTTGCAAAATCCTTGGTACGCCACTGGCAGTTTCCACTTCCTCTTCTCACTTTTACTTAGCCAAACTGCTACTGAAGATCCAGTTTAGCTACGGTTACGCTTGAAAATCAAGGAAATCTCATAATTTCTTCAGCTAAGTGAAACTAATCTTGCAAACAGCGGACAAAGCTCAAATTTGGTAGACATCTAATTTACTCTAGTCACTATAGTTGTGTGAATTTTGGTTTTGAATTTCGTTTACACGTTGCTTTGCTAGTGTTCAAACGTGGCACATTTACACCACGGCGCCGGACACCCTGTACCCAACATTTATCAGCCAGCAATGACCAACACAAGACAAATAACAATTTTCCGAGAACTTATAAGAAAAAAGATTGATATACATATTTTAGCATCAAATTACACTAATTGGCTAAATGCCAAATTATAACAGTCTTCTTGACTAAAACTATCCGATCTTGGTTGCACATAGCCCTTTCAGTCTTCCATCCACTAGTAAGGCTTCATGTTTGCTTGTAAACTCGTTTCCACGTTTTATTGTCAGATGTGTCAACTTGAGCATCTTTGTGGCAGCTTGCAACACTTGAGTCATTTGCGACTCTGCAAAATGGTTCTTTGTAAGGTCCAGGAACTTGATAGTTGTCTTAGGAAGAACTTTTACTAGGCTACTCAGCACAATTGGATGCTTCATCTCCAATTCTCTGTGAATCCTTAGATGGCGTAAGTTGAACATGGCTGGCAGTATCTGAATGCACAGGAGCATCCCTGCCTGTGTCATTCCATTTGAACAAAGTTCTAGCAAATATAATGTGCTGAAATTTCCAAGTGCAGTACTGAAACAGATGCTGCTGTCTGTAGCCGGATCACATCCATCCAACGAGTGTGTTGTTGATGACTGAACTGAAGACATTGCTGAGTGTTCAACACACAAAAACGACTGCCGACAGATATTATTCACGCCGTTCAGCAAGGCTACCATGCAGTTTAGTGACACCTCTTTAAACCAGAGACCAATATAATCACGATACCTGAGTAGGTCACTGTCACAGTCACTGTCACTGTCATTGTCACTGTCACTGTCACTGTCACTGTCACTGTCACTGTCACTCTCTTTGTGTCTTGTTCTCTTTTGAGGTAAACCTGTGCTGATGCCGCGGCCAAAGTTATATGCATCGTTTGTAGAGGAAAAAATACAGTTTGGTCCGAACATAATCTCAATGCTTTTCGAATCGGTGAATATTGGTGTCAATGGATCTGCTGGTATAGGCTTGCACTTGAGCTCACAGTTTGATGCTGCTAACGTCAAACATTTAATTTTTTGCACTGTAAAAAGCTGTCTAATCGGCTGACAGAACTGTTCCAGTTGTACATCTGCGATTTCAGTTCTGTCACCACCCACCAAAAGCACTACTTCCATGTCACTTGCTTGTTGTCCTAAGAATGAGAGAAACGGCTGTGAGATAGACTCGTTCCCATCAGTCCAGATGTAAAGCTTAGATATGGATGACAGACCAAGCGCAGGTATGGAGAAATGTGGCGAATGCAAGGCAGTCACTGTTACTACCATAACAGTATCTTCTGGAGCGAATTTGTCAGTTAGAGCAGGCATTTCGTTGACTGCTATTAAAGGATGCAGCTGTGTTGTCTCCAGAGTACAAAATATCACTCGCATATGTTTATGAAGAAGACAGTACCAAAGGCTTTCTCCATCCCCAATCTTTACTACATTCCAACTCTCTTAATCGGCATTTGAGTTGTCTTGAGCTTATGATAAGCTTATCAAATACCAAGAACGAAGCAATTTTTTATGTAAAGATCGTTTTTCCAATTTTCCCGCTTTTTTACCTGTATAAATTTTCAAAGAAAAGTGACCACATGATTGACTTTTGCAAATTTGTTCGTGTTTTTTTTCTTGTCTTAGTCTTTAAAAAATATCTCGTTCTGTTTTTAAAAAATACCAAATGTTCAGCATTGAAATTCTGTTAAACATTGAATTCCGTCTGTTTGTTTTCAGAAATATCTATTAGAAAAGACGATTTTTTCACAGAAAAACAATTAACAGGCTTCCGGTTATTATTTTTCTAAATAATTTCAATGACTGATTGTTCAATTGACAAAAATTTGCAGCAATATCGAATTTCTGACGATTGGTAACCTGACTACAAATTGACTACAAACTAAGACTACATATTTTTTTACCCTGAATTTGACAACTACAAACTAAGACTACAAATTATTTTCGCGAAAATTTTTAACTACAAACTAAGACTACAAATTAAAATTCTCTGAGGAAATAGGTCTACGTACAAGGTTAGCCTCATCAAGATGCTCAAGTATCGTTTAACATATCTGAATTGGACTTGGACGTTTTGTTTGCAGCTTTAGGCTAGCTTTTTAAAAACAAATATACAGCATGCATGTAACACTGGGTATGGGGGTCTTGCCCACCACCTGACTTAGACCAGACCTCCCCCCTCGGCGACTTTTCTGGCAAGTAATTTTTGAGCAAATTTTTGCAATTTTTTTGCAATTTCAGTCACAAAAATAGCCAAAATCGCCAGTGAAACAGTACTTTTTAGCTCCATTTCAGCCAAAATTAGCAATTTTTTAGGATTGTTAGCCGAAAATTTGTGATTTTTTCGATTTTTGAGCGTTTTCTAGTGCACCAAAATTTGGAAATTTGGGCTCAGACCCCCAACCACCCCTGCCCTTCGGCGGATGACCTGTTTGTTACATGTATGATATGCAGGTGATTCGCATAGCCCGTGGGGTTTCGCAAGCCACAACTACATAGTCTACGTAGTCTATGTGGCAAAAGGCTTTAATGATATCTATTGCAGAAGAACCTAAAATGATCCACAATGAAGTTGCCATGTTGACCAAAGAGTTGGAGAGCCTTCTGTCTGCTAAGTTTGCAAACCAGCAGGTTCGAAGCCTTGAGATAGTGCAGGTACTGGCAGATCCTACTCATAGCTAACTGCACTTCAGAAAAACAGACATGAAAAATTGATGAAATCGCTCGAATTTTCGGTAGATCAAATAAAAATACGCTTCAAATCAATGAAGTCGTTCCTGGAAGATGCAGAAAGCCACACTGACTCTCCACAGGTAAATTTCCTGTTTCGCAACCAACAGCAGTTTTTCGGCGCAATCTTTGCTTTCTAGTCTCTGGCTTCTACTCGCGACATGTTTGAAGAGTTAGAATCAGACGTACTGAGTCTTTTGAACTTGCAACAATTTCGAGACAAAACCAATGTTTTGACTGAACAGCTCCAACTGTATGAAGCTCGGGTTGAGCACTGCGTGACCACTACCCTAGAAGTCATGGGACAGACTCAAACAATCAGCCAAACAACATGCTCAACTCCTGATTTGCGACAACTGAAGGGTCAGATGCGGCAAATGCAAGGTACAGAAAACGCAAAATCTGTTCTTTCCCAAAGACTAAAGTAGACAAAATTGTTCAGAGGTTCTGACAAAACAGAAAACCAAGCTCAGCAGACAAGAGGGCGTGACAGAAGAAATAAAAAGTGAAATCCGACAGAAGAAGTTATCCTTGGCCGCGGCTGGATGCCCTGCCGTTATTCTTGTTGGTGGCTGCAAGTGCAAAAGCCCACTGACTACTGTAGAGGTGTACGTGCCCTCTAAACCTGCACACAGTGGAATACTTCTGGGACAGAGTGAGCTAAATCAAGCCCGATTCGGTCATACGGCAGCCTTGCTCGGCGATTCTTGTCTGTATGTAGCTGGAGGATGGGCCAAGACTCACGCTCGTACTAACAGCTGCATTGCTCTCTGGACCCAATCACAATGCAATGGCGTCAAGCGCCTTCTATGAAAATAAAGAGAATGGACCCAGCGGCAGTCACTCTTGACCATCTCTGGTTTGTGTTTGGAGGTCGTGATGAATCACGTTCGAGTGAGGTGTTCGATGCAAACACACAGATCTGGACTGATTTTATACAAATGCCACACAGTCTAGAGCAGTCTTGTGCAGTGGAATTGGATGGCAGAATCTATTTGATTGGCGAGCGTGTGTCGGTTGTGGACGCGGCCACTCAGAAGTGGTGCCACTGCCCTAAACTCAATCTCTCTCAGGAGAAACGCTTTGCATCGGCTGCAGTCATCAACTCCACCATCGTTGTGACCGGTGGTTGGAATAGATATAGAGGACGAGTAGTTGCTGAGTGTGAGCAGTTGGACCCACGAGAGGGAAAGTGGCGGACGATCGCTGCTCTAACACACAAAAGACAATGTCATTGTACAGTCAACTGCAACCATAAACTCTTTGCTGTAGGCGGTTTCAGTGGTAGAGAGGGCGGAAGACTAGATGTGGTAGAAGAATACGACCAAGCGAAAAATCGATGGCAAACAGTTGAACCCCTCAAGGAAGCCAAACATAGATTTACAGCTACCGTTTGTTAATATATCCCCGTGTATGCAACCTAGTCTACGGTTACAGTATGTATGTTTGGGATGGAAGAAAACCTTAAATAACGTTTTGCTGAACCCGCGATTTGGTGACATGTGTTTTTTCCTGCGTTTTTATGAAAAAGGCCGGCTTGCTTTTCTTCTTAAGGATTTGAAAAAAAACGTGCTTTGCGGAAAAATATTGAAGCTATAATAGCCATTTTGGTCTTTTTCAGACAAAGAATGATCTTTTATTATGTGTAGTAATAAGCAAAGTTATAAAATGAAAACTGTTTCTAGCACTGGACCAAACTTAGACACTTACCTAAGAAAATACAATTTCATGCTATGCATCCCAGGCTTGAGACTAAAAAATGCAAGCATTTCAACAGCCAAATTCAATTTGTATTTTAATAGTGGTCTCGGACATAATATACAATTATCCTAGCAATACATACGAAGCATGCATCCAGGGTTGGATAGTTTTCCGAAAAAACCTCGGCCTGTTGTTTTCCAGTTTTTTCCGGATTTTTTTACGAAATCGCAGAAAAAACTCCAACTCAAGTTCTCGGTATCCTGGCCTGGTTTTATGATTCCCACGCTTTCTAGCGCCTCCCTTAGTCTTTTCAAACAAGAAATACAGGTGTTACATACGTACATAGATATAAATCACGAAACAGGCACTTAACAGTGTTTGACAGGTTCCATCAATAACGCTATATGCAAATTTTCTCACAACAGTTTGCATTTTTGTTTATCATGCCAAATTTGGCCTTTTCTCTTGCTTTTCTAACAGTTCTGAGTCACTATGGTCTATTATACATCGCAAAAGTCCATTTTTTAACAGAAAAATAACATAAATTAGCTATTTTAGCTTGATTTTTTTTCGGCGATTTATGCTTTTTTCCGACCCTTAGGAAAAAAACCGGTTTTTTGGGAAAAAACGAAAAAAACACTGGAAAAAACACACCTCACATCTAGACCTAATTCGTAGTACTACAAACTACAAACTACAAACTACATATTTTCGGCGATTATGACGTCATCACGACTACAAATTAACTAAGACTACATAATATTTTGGCTGACTACAAATTGACTACAAACTACTATTTCAGAATTTGCGAATTTGTAGTCAATTTGTAGTCATTTTTCTTGCACATTTTCCGATTTTTTAAGTAATTTTTTATAAATTTAGCCCGCAATCGGCATTTTGAGCTGTCTTGAGCTTACGATAAGCTTACCAAACTGGTGAAAACATACCGAGAAGGAAGATATTTTTATGTAAATTGTTAGAAAGATTGTTTTTCCAATTTTCCCGCTTTTTACCACAATAAATTTTCAAGGAAAGAAGACCTCATGATTGACTTTTGTACATTTGTTCGTGCTTTTTATTGCCTTAGTTTTTAAAAGATATCTAATCATATTTTTAGAAAAATACCAAATGTTCTGCGTTGGAATTCTTTTGAACATTGAATTCCGTCTGTTTCTTTCCAGAAATATTTATTGGAAAAGACGATTTCTTCACAGAAAAACAATTAACAGGCTTCTGGTTGCCATTTTTGCAAAGCATTACTATGACTGATTGTTCAATTGACAAAAATTAGCAGTAATATCGAATTTCTGACGTTTGGTAACCTGACTACAAATTGACTACAAACTAAGACTACATATTTTTTGAACCTGAATTTGACAACTACAAACTAAGACTACAAATTATTTTCGCGAAAATTTTTAACTACAAACTAAGACTACAAATTGAAATTCTCTGAGGAAATAGGTCTACTCACATCCCTTCCCTGCATGCATCCCACAGAAGAGCGGACTATATGTCGTTCTTGAATGAAATTTGGAAGAAATACCGAATGAGGCACAAATTGTCCGTTTTGCAGATGTTAAAAGACTTTTTCTTTTTGCTGTATTAGAAATGTGAAGCCAGAACCTAAGCCTAAGCCTAAGCTTGATGAGCCCAAGCCTAAGCCTCAACCTAAGCCTACCGTGAGCGTAAAAGAAAGACTACTGAAGAAATACCGAAGGATGCAGAGATTATCCCTTTTGCGGAAGTTAAACTACCTCTCTGTGTCCGTGAGACATCCCGTTTCCCTTTCAAGTAGAAGTGGCTTACTTATGGAAGTGCAATGCGCAAAAGAATTTATATCGGGGAAAATAAAGTAAAAATCGTCCTATTCATCCATAATTTTGTGAAACTCCGTATGCTCTGACCTGAGCGTAATAGATAGCATACGATTTGGCACCAGGGAAACGCACCAAGCAACGTGCTGTCTGGACTCCGGCCGCTCTCCGTTCGCTCTACCAGCTATAGAAGCACTACCAGCTTGCTTTATTAGCTATAAACCCGTGCACATCTCGGAAGAAGAATACGGTAGGTCAGATGTAAGTAATGTATGCGGCGTAGCGTAGCCACCTCAAGATGCGCAAGTATCGTTTAGCATGTCTGAATCGGACTTGGACGTTTTGTTTACAGCTTTTGGCCACCTTTCGAAAACAAAGATAGTGCAAAGAAAGATGATGCAATCGGCAGTAGGCATTTCTAGAGCTGGCTAATTTCTTTTGCCGCATGATATCGCGCTACCTACGCCTCATATAATTTCGCCTTTTCAGTTCTTCAAACTGTTTCTTTCAGCAATTTTAGGTGCTTATTTTGACCATCTCCTTGCAGAAACTGTAATGGAGAACCATTCAAATGGTACTGAGCAAGGAGTCCATCTGACCAAAGATCAGAAGAGAATAATTGCTGAATTCACGACTGAGATGGTAAACCTGTTCCAGTCCTACAGGATACCATTAAATCATGTGAATTGTTCAGAAATCGAAACACAACCAACTGCTGAAAAGCATAGTACAGGTTTCCGTCAACCTAACTACGAAGCACATTGGAGCAATGAGTTCCTACCTGGAAAACGCTGATCCCAACCAGACCTCTCCACAGGTGAACTGAAACTGTTTTTAACAAACAGCTTCTTACAGCTAATTTATTTTCCAGTTCCTGTCCTGCACTCGTGAGGTCGTGACGTGTTTCAAGAAAGAATGTCAGAGATACTGGAGATTCTAGACATAGAAAAGTTTGAAGGAAAACTGAACCAGCTGAACAAAGAAGTGGAAGCTTTCCAAGTTCGGCTTCAAGAGTGTGTGGCAGACATGGATAAACAGACGAAGCAGTCTAAAGAAAGTCAAACCACACATTCAACCACTACAAATTGGCAAGAACCGAATCGTCAAATACAGGAAACAGTACAAGGTACAGTTTGTCACAATAGCTGCATTTGCGTATGTTTAATATACAAATAATATATCAATAACATTTGCAAGCTGTAGTGAAAAGGTGCTCTGTCTCTCAATACAACAGTAGGCACTGCTCTACAGCCCCTGTATTCACTACAAGAATTACGGTCAAATTATATTTTTAGAAGTTCTAACGGACCAGAGGACAAAGTTGAGTAATCAGGAGAACGTGTTGCAAATCATAAAAACCGAACTCCAGCGGAAAAGACTCTCCTTAGGTGCTGCTGGACTTCCTGCCGTTGTTCTTATTGGTGGGATTGGAAAGTACAAAGGACTGACTACTGTAGAGTTTTACGTGCCCTCTCAACCTGCACACAGTGGAATACTTCTGGGACAGAGTGAGCTTGATCTAAATGAAGCTCGCAGGTGACACACGGCAGCCTTGCTCAGCGATTCTTGTCTGTATGTAGCTGGAGGATCGATTGAGACTCACGGTTGTACTGACAGCTGCATTGCTCTGGACCCAATCACAATGCAATGGCGTCAAGCGCCGGCTATGAAAATAAAGCGATGGGGAGCAGCTGCAGTCACTCTTGACCATCTCTGGTTTGTGTTTGGAGGTTATGGCGCTGAACGTTCGAGTGAGGTGTTCGATGTAAAAGGACAGACCTGGTCTCACTTTATAGAAATGCCACACAATCTACAGGGTGTCTAAAAAAAATGATCACATTTCGTTTTACTGCCATTTCCGTAAATTTTGGCCAAATAGGCTGAAATTTGAACCATAGGTGCCAAAAGTCGGGCAATTTTATGTGTTAAAGTTTGGTGCACTAGGCTTGACTCAATCCCGAGAAATTTCAAAAAAAGTGAAATTTGGTAATTTCAATTGTGAAAGTCGGTCACCGAAAAAATGGAAACATTTCCTTTTCCTGTATCTTTTCTAATTTTTGACGGAATTGGATGAAATTTGGAGTGTAAACGCAGAAGTTCAGGGTAATTCGTGTGTAAAAAGTTGACGCATGAACTCCAACGCTATCGTTAGAGCTTAGGCGATAATGTAATGCAACGTTTTTTTCGGTGACCGGCTTTTGGTATTGAAATTACCAAATTTCACTTTTTTTTTAAATTTCTCGAGAATTGGTCAAGCCTAGTTCACCAAATTTTAACACATAAAATTGCCCGAGTTTGGGCACATATGGTCCAAATTTCAGCCTATTTGGTCAAAATTTGCGGAAATCGCAGTGAAAAGAAATGTGATCATTTTTTCGGTGACCGGCTTTCACTATTGATTTAACAAATTTCACTTTTTTTGAAATTTCTCGGGAATGAGTCAAGCACCAAACTTTAACACATAAAATTGCCCGAATTTGGGCAGAATACGGCGTAGAGTAGCCTCCTCAAGATGCGCAAGTATCGTTTAACATATCTGAATCGGACTTGGACGTTTTGTTTATAGCTTTAGGCTGGTTTTTAAAATCAAATATATTACAAAGATAATGCAATCGGCAGCCATCATTTCTAGAGCTGGCCAATTTCTTTGGCCGCATGATATCGCGCCACCTGCAACCCATATAATTTTCGCCTTTTCAGTGCTTCAAACTGCTCCTTTCAGCTATTTTAGCTAATTTTGACCATCTCTTTGCAGAAACTGTAATGGAGAACCATTCAAATGGTACTGACCAAGGAGTCCATCTGACCAAAGATCAGAAGAGAATAGTTGCTGAATTCACGACTGAGATGGTAAAACAGTTACAGTTCTACAGGATACCATTAATGATGCGAATTGTTCAGACATCGAAACACAACGAACTGCTGAAAAGCATACAGGTTTCCGTCAACCTAGCTACGAAGCACATTGGAGCAATGAGTTCCTACCTGGAAAACGCTGATCCCAACCAGACCTCTCCACAGGTGAAGTGAAACTGTTTTTAACAAACAGCTTCTTACAGCCAATTTCTTTTCCAGTTTCTGTCCTGCACTAGTGACGTTTTCCAAGAAAGAATGTCAGAGATACTGGAGATTCTATATGTAGAAAAGTTTGAAGGAAAACTGAACCAGCTGAACAAAGATGTGGAAGCTTTCCAAGTTCGGCTTCAAGCGTGTGTGGCAGACATGAATAAAGAGACGAGGCAGTCTAAAGAAAGTCAAACCACACATTCAACCACTACAAATTGGCAAGAACCGAATGGTCAAATACAGGAAACAGTACAAGGTACAGTTTGGCGCAAAGCTGCATTTGCCCATGCATATACAGTACGTGTACAGGTTGATTCACATATCCCGCCAGGTTTCGCAAGCTCAGAACTTTTTATTTGTGGACCGAATCGGCTGATTTTTTAATATGATGTGTGGACACACTTCGCATTTTAATTTCAACAAATTCCATGCACTACGTCACTAGTTATGCACTTCAACGTGGTGGTCACTGTTTTCAATCACTTTCAGCAGCCGCTGGTGGTATTCCACCCTCCACGCTGGTTTGGTGGACACTTTTCCGAATCTTGTTGGACAGACTGCCTCTTCGATCAGCCATTCATGCCACCAGCAGATGCTGGTATCTCTTGGAGGCACGCGTTCTATCCCAATTTGCAGGCGGAACAATCTCAGCGCTTTTGGACCACTCAAACTGCACAGCGCATTTTGCACGTTCCTTCACCGAAAAAGCTATCACAACTGCCAAAAATGCCGGTTTGTGTTGAAAAGCGTCAACCCACTATGGTTTAAGAATCTTTTCAACACTCAAACACTAGCCTAATCGCCGACAAGCCAAATATATTTAGGGCCAATGTTGGAAATTGCACTCTGCGGTAGAATTGCTCGTTTTCAGGCATTTCGTGATGAAATAAGCTGAAATTTTAAACAGTAAAATGCGAAGTGTATCCACATACCATACCCAAAAATCAGCCGATTCGCTCCACAAACAAAAAAGTTCTGAGCTTGCGAAACCCTGCGGGATATGTGAATCACCCTGTACAATAATATATCAATAACATGTACAAGCTGCAGTGAAAAGGTGCTCTGTCTCTCAATACAACAGTAGGCACTGCTCTACAGCCCCTGTATTCTATTCACTACAAGAATTATGGTCAAATTATATTTTTAGAAGTTCTAGCGGATCAGAAGACAAAGTTGAGTAATCAGGAGAACGTGCTGGAAATCATAAAAACCGAACTCCGGTGGAGAAGACTCCCCTTCGGCGCTGCAGGACATCCTGCCGTTGTTCTTGTTGGCGGCAGCGCAGACTACAAAGGACTGACTACTGTAGAGGTGTACGTGCCCTCTCAACCTGCACACAGTGGAATACTTCTCGGACAGAGTGAGCTAAATCAAGCTCGACATAGTCATGCGTCAGCCTTGCTCAACGACTCTTGTCTGTATGTAGCTGGAGGATGTACTGAGACTGACGGTTGTACTAACAGCTGCATTGCTCTGGACCCAATCACAATGCAATGGCGTCAAGCGCCTTCTATGAAATTTTATAGATCGGAGGCAGCTGCAGTCACTCTTGACTATCTCTGGTTTGTGTTTGGAGGGGATAATGCTGAACGTTCGAGTGAGGTGTTCAATGCAAACGCACAGACCTGGACTGACTTTATACAAATGCCAGACAGTCTAGAGAAGTCTTGTGCAGTGGAATTGGACGGCAGAATCTATTTGATTGGCGAGTGTGTGTCAGTTGTGGACGCGGCCACTCAGAAGTGGTGCCACTGCCCTAAACTTAATCTCTCTCAAGAGAAATACTGTGCATCGGCTGCAGTCATCAACTCCACCATCGTTGTGACTGGTGGTTGGAATGCAAGAGTTCAACGGGCTGAGTGTGAGCAGTTGGACCCACGAGAGGGAAAGTGGCGGACGATCGCTGCTCTAACACACAAAAGACGCGCTCATTGTACAGCCAACTGCAACGATAAACTATTAGCTATGGGCGGTCTCACTTATACAGAATACGTCAGTGTAGCAGATGTGGTAGAAGAATACGACCAAGCGAAAAATCGATGGCGAATAGTTGAACCCATCAAGGAAGCCAAATGCAGCTTTACAGCTACAGTTTGTTAGTAAATCCACCTGTATGCAATCCAGTCTACACTTACAGTAGTATGTATGTTTGGGATGGAACGAATCCATAAATGACGTTGTTCCTGAACTGAACCCGCGATTTGGTGAGGTGTGTTTTTTCCTGCGTTTTTCGGGAATAACCGGCTTTTCTTCTTTACGTTTGGAATAAATGTTTTGCTAAAAAAACTCAAGCTAAAATAGCTAAAATTTGTATCTTTTTTTAGTCAAATAATGATGTTTTATGACGTGTGGTAATAAGCAAAGTTAGAAAACGAAATCTGTTTTTTTAGCACTGGACCAAATTTAGGCACTTACCTAAGAAAATACAATTTCATGCTATGGATCCCAGGCTTGAGGCTAAAAATGTAAGCATTTCACCAGCCAAATTAAATATGTATTTTAATAGTGGTCTCAGAATATGCTTAATATGCACATTCTCTAAGCAGTACTTACATGCCATGCATTCCACAGAAGATCAGACCATACGCAGGGATGCCTACCAAATTCAAACTTTGAATTTGATATGGTATGGTATAGTATAAACTTGGCGGTTTGAATTCGATATGGTATGGTATGGTACTAGCTAATTCAGTTTGAATTTGGTTGGTATGATTTTGGTATGAATTTGGTACAGTAGTGGTAGTTTGCAGTGATAATGTCATAGAAACCTTTGGAAATTACGCTCAATCCACCTTTCTTGAGTTTTTTCCAATCAAAACATGCAGAAAGGATTGGGAATATATTTTGACGCATTTGAAAAGTGCTACGAATATAGCCAACAAGTTAGTACTAGAATGAAACCGCCATACCAAAATCAAAAATTCTAGTACTAAAATTATCTGGTAAAGGCGTTTGATTTTGATATGGTATGGTATAGTATAGAAGGAGCTGTTTTGAATTTGGTTTGGTATGGTACTGGTACTAAATTCAAAGTTTGATTTTAGTACTAGTACAATTTTGGTATGGTAGGCATCCCTGACCATACGTTGTTCTTGAATGAAATTGGAAGAAATACCGAATGCTGCACAGATTATCCCTTTTGCGGAAGTTAAAAGACTTTTCCTTTTCGCTGTATTAGAATTGTTAAGCCTGAACCTAAGCTTGAACCTAAGCCTAAGCTAAAGTGTAATAGAAAGAATACCATAGAAGTACCGAATGTTGTAGCGTAGTTTATTCGAAAGACAAGAGGAATAGAATGATGCACAAATTATCCCTTTTGTGGAAGTTAAACTACCCTCTCAGTGTCCTTGAGGAGTCCCATTTCCGTTTCATTTAGTAGCGTATACTTATGGAGGTACAATACGCAAAATACTTTTATCGGTTCTTATAAAGTAAAAATCGTCGTATTTATTATCGATAATTTTGCGACACTCCATATGCTCTGAGCGTAATAGATAGCATTCGATTTGGCACCAGGGAAACGCACCAAGCAACGTGCTCTCTCTACTCCGGCCGCTCTCCTGTTCGCACTACCAGCTGCTTTATTAGCTATAAACCCGTGCAAATCTTGGAAGCAGAATACGGTAGGTGAGATGTAGGTAATGTACATATGTGGCATAGGGTGCCCTCCGCAAGATGCTCAAGTATCGTTTAACATATCTGAATTGGACTTGGACGTTCTGTTTGCAGCTTTAGCCTAGCTCTTTAAAAACAAATATACAGCATACATGTAACAGGGGGTATGGGGGTCTGTCCCCACCCACCTGACTTAAACCAGACCTGGCCCCACCGATTTTTCTGGCAAGTAATTTTTGAGCAAATTTTTGCGATTTTTTTGCAATTTCAGTCACAAAAATAGCCAAAATCGCCAGTGAAACAGTACTTTTTAGCTCTATTTCAGTCAAAATTAGCAATTTTTTGATTTCTAGCTGAAAAATTGTGATTTTTTTATTTTTGAGCGTTTTCTAGTGCCCAACCCCCTCCGAAAATTTGGAAATTTGGGCTCAGGCGCCCCAACCACCCCTCCCCTTCGGCGGATGACCTGCTTGTTACATGTATGATATACAGGTGATTCGCATATCCCGTGGGGTTTCGCAAGCCACAGCTGCATAGTCTACATAGTCTATGTGGTAAATGGCTTTAATGATATCTATTGCAGAAAAACCTAAAATGGAGAAGGATTCAGACAATGAAGTTGCCATGTTGACCAAAGAGTTGGAGAGCCTCCTGTCTACTAAGTTTGCAAAGCAGCAGGTTTCAGCCTTGAGATAGTGCAGGTACTACTGGCAGATCTTATAGTTCAGTGCACTTCAGAAAAACAGACACGAAAAATTGTTGCAATCGCTCGAATTGTCAGTCGATCAAATAAAAATACGTTTCAAATCAATGAAGTCGTTCCTGGAAGATGCAGAAAGCCACACTGACTCCCCACAGGTAAATTTCCCGTTTCACAACGGCAGTTTTTCCGCGCAATGTTTGTTTTCTAGTCTCTGGCTTCTACTCGCGACATGTTTGAAGAGTTAGAATCAGACGTACTGGGTCTTTTGAACTTACAACAATTTCGAGACAAAACCAATGTTTTGACTAAAGAGGTCCAAGTGTACCAAGCTCGGGTTGAGCACTGCGTGACCACTACCCTGGAAGTCATGGGACAGACTCAACCAATCAGCCAAACAACATGCTCAACTCCTGATTTGCGACAACTGAGGGGTGAGATGCGGCACATGCAAGGTACAGGAAACGCAAAATCAGTTCTTTCCCAAAGACTAAACTAGACAAAATTGTTCAGAGGTTCTGACAAAACAGAAAACCAAGTTCAGCAGACAAGAGGACGGGACAGAAGAAATAATAAGCGAATTCCGGCAGAAGAATCTATCCTTGGCAGCGGCTGGACACCCTGCCGTTATTCTTGTTGGTGGCTACAAAGACTGCTATAACCCACGACTGAGTACTGTAGAGGTGTACGTGCCCTCTCAACCTGCACACAGTGGAATACTTCTGGGACAGAGTGAGCTAAATCAAGGCCGATACTGTCATGCGGCAGCCTTGCTCAGCGATTCTTGTCTGTATGTAGCTGGAGGATCGACTAAGACTGACGGTTGTACTAACAGCTGCATTGCTCTGGACCCAATCACAATGCAATGGCGTCGAGCATCGTCTATGAAAATAAAGAGATCGGACCCAGCGGCAGTCAGTCTTGACCATTTCTGGTTTGTGTTTGGAGGGTGTTGGGGAAGTCGTTCGAGTGAGGTGTTCAATGCAAACACACAAACCTGGACTGACTTCATACAAATGCCACACAGCCTAGAGAAGTCTTGTGCCGTGGAATTGGATGGCAGAATCTATTTGATTGAGGAGGGTGTGTCGGTTGTGGACGCGGCCACTCAGAAGTGGTGCCACTGCCCTAAATTCAATCTCTCTGAAGAGAAATACTGTGCATCGGCTGCAGTCATCAACTCCACCATCGTTGTGACTGGTGGTTTGAATGTAAGAGGACAACTTGCTGAGTGTGAGCAGTTGGATCCACGAGAGGGAAAGTGGCGGACGGTCGCTGCTCTAACACACAAAAGATTCCTTCATTGTACAGTCAACTGCAACGATAAACTGTTAGCTATGGGCGGTCTCAGTTATACAGAAGCCGGTAGACTAGATGTGGTAGAGGAATACGACCAAGCGAAAAATAGATGGCGAATAGTTGAACCCATCAAAGAAGCCAAAGACAGCTTTACAGCTACAGTTTGTTAGTAAATCCAGGTACAATATATGCAACCCAGTCTATGCTTACAGTATGTACAGTATAGATAAAAAAAATGTCCCATCGCTTTTTCGGCCTTCACTCAAACGTTTCGTTCTCAGTCACTTCTTTACCGATTTGGCTTAAATTTTCAGCAAAAATTAACAACATGGTTGGCTAAATATTCTGCAAGTTTAGTGCCAAAATTCTGACTCATACTGGCTTTATGACCCGAAAACTAGGAATGAGGGTGGTCCACGCAAATTTATTTTTTTTCGGTAATACAAGGTGTACAGTCCTGAAACTTGCAGGAATGATTGGTGTTGCTATTGGGCATAACATACTAAGCGGGCAGCCCTGTAGCTCAAAGGGCACTAAAATGGGGGAATTTTAAAAACATGAGTGAAAATCCCATAATTAAGAAATCTGCACCTTCTAGAATCAAAGCACTGAATCTGTTGTTAATCAACATAGATTGTAGCAGGAAGTTCGACAAATAAATGAACCTGATATTTAAGCTCTGTTCCACACCATAATAACCATCCCTGCAGCGTTTTTTGAAAATTCAAAATCTTTAGAATCGTCACTTTGCCGGTTCTATGAAGAAAAATCATATTTCGTCATGTTTTTGAAATTCCCACATTTTAGTGCCCTTTGAGCTACAGAGCTGCCCGCTTAGTATGTTATGCCCAATAGCAACACCAATCATTCCTGCAAGTTTCAGGACTGTACTACTTGTATTACCGAAAAAAATTAAATTTGCGTGGACCACCCTCATTCCTAGTTTTCGGGTCATAAAACCAGTATGAGTCGGAATTTTGGTACCACACTTGCAGAATATTTAGCCAACCATGTTGTTAATTTTTGCTGAAAATTTGAGCCAAATCGGCAAAGAAGTGACTGAGAACGAAACGCTTGAGTGAAGGCCGAAAAAGCGATGGGACATTTTTTTTATCTATACTGTATATTGGTGCCTACAAAATAAAAATCGTTCTATTATCCATAATTTTGTGACACTCCGTATGCTCTGAGTGTAATAGATAGCATTCGATTTGGTACCAGGGAAACGCACCAAGCAACGTGCTCTCTCGACTCCGGCCGCTCTCCTGTTCGCTCTACCAGCTATAGAAGCACTACCAGCTTGGTTATTAGCTATAAACCCGTGCACATCTCGGAAGCAGAATACGGTAGGTCAGATTTAGGTAATGTATGCGGCGTACTGTAGGCTTGCCTCCTCAAGATGCTAAGTATCCTTTATCATGTCTGAATCGGACTAGGACGTTTTGCTTACAGCTTTAGGCTAGCTTTTAAAAACAAAGATATTACAAAGATAATACAATCGGCAGCCGGCATTTCTAGAGCTGGCTAATTTCTTTGGCCGCATGTCATCGCGCTACCTGCACTGCAACCCTTAGAATTTCGCTTTTTCGGTGCTTCAATCTGCATTTTTCAGCTATTTTAGGGGCATATTTGTGTAGTATTTTGACTATCTCTTTGCAGAAACTGTAATGGAGAAACATTCAAGTGGTACTGACCAAGGAGACAATCTGACTAAAGATCAGAAGAGAATTGTTGCTGAATTCACGACTGAGATGGTAAAACAGTTCCAGTCCTACAGGATACCATTAACCATACATGTAACAGGGGGGTCTGGGGGGTCGCCCCCCCACCCGACTTAGGCCAGACCCCCCCGGATGGGGACCCCCCCCCTGAGACGATTTCACCGACCCCCCCCTCCGATTTTTCTGGCAAGTAAATTTTCGAGCAAATTTTTGCAATTTTTTACACTTTCACACACAAAAATTGCCAAAATCGCCTGCAAAACAGCACTTTTTAGCTGTATTTCAGCCCAAATTAGCGATTTTTGGCAATTTTTAGCGAAAAAATTGCGATTTTTCTCGATGTTTGAGCGTTTTTTAGTGCCCACCCCCCTCTCCCAAAATTTTGGCTCAGACCCCCCCCCGGCCGGCGCCAGACCCCCCAAACCCCCCTCCCCCCATCGGCGGATGACCTGTTACATGTATGCCATTAACCATGCTAATTGTTCAGAAATCGAAACACAGCGAACTGCTGAAAAGCATACAGGTTTCCATTAACCTAACTACAAAGCACATTGGAGCAATGAGTTCCTACCTGGAAAACGCTGATCCCAACCAGACCTCTCCACAGGTGAAGTGAAACTATTTTTAACAAACTGCTTCTTACAGCTAATTTCTTTTCCAGTTTCTGTCCTGCACTCGTGACGTGTTTCAAGAAAGAATGTCAGAGATTCTGGAGATTCTAGACGTAGACAAGTTTGAAGCAAAACTGAACCAGCTGAACAAAGATGTGGAAGCTTTCCAAGTTCGGCTTCAAGAGTGTGTGGCAGACACAGATAAACAGACAAAGCAGTCTAAAGAAAGTCAAACCACACATTCAACCACTACAAATTGGCAAGAACCGAATCGTCAAATACAGGAAACAGTACAAGGCATACAAGTAACAGGGGGGTCTGGGGGGGTCTGCCCCCCACCCGATTAGGCCAGACCCGCCCCCCCCGCCTGGGGACCCCCCCCCCCCGACCCGATTTCACCGCCCCCCCCCCCTCCGATTTTTCGGGCAAGTAAATTTTCGAGCAAATTTTTGCAATTTTTTACACTTTCACACACAAAAGTTGCCAAAATCGCCTGCAAAACAGCACTTTTTAGGTGTATTTCAGCCCAAATTAGCGATTTTTGGCAATTTTTAGGCCAAAAATTGCGATTTTTCTCGATTTTTGAGCGGTTTTTAGGCCCACCCCATGGCCCGCGCCAGACCCCCCCTACCCCCCCTCCCCCCATCGGCGGATGACCTGTTACATGTATGGTACAAGGTACAGTTTGTCGCAATAGCTGCTATTGCGCATGTTCAATATACAAACAATACAGTAGTGCACAAAAAAAAGGCCTCTCCACTTTTTCGGGTTCACTAAAATTACTGTTTTCCACTCAATTCTCAACGAATTTGAACCAAGTTTGGAGGGAAGGTGCCCAATTAGTCCTGCTACCTGTGCTATAGTTTCCGCGCTAAAATTCAATTTTTGGCGAGAAATTTAAACAAAAATACGAAAATAATATGGTCTCATAAAAACGGCTCTTACTCAAGAAATACAAAAGGTACGCCCGTGAAATCACAGCCGCCTATAGATCCAATATAGTGCAATTTTATTTAGAAGTTTCAAAACCCTCGCTCAAAGTACGCGCGAGAATCATATTTTCAAAGTTGGCAAAATATCGGGATTTATCATCATTTCCAAAGCTAACATTTTGGGGTTCACTAAAATTACCATTTTTCCGTCAATTCTGTGCCAATGTGAAACAAATTTGCAGCGTAGGTGCCCAATGGGTCTGGCTAACTGTGCCGCACTTTGGCGGGAAAGTTCAAATTTAGGGGGAAATTTAAACGACTATGTGAATATCATAAAACGGTCTCCTAAAAACGGTTCTTACTCAAGAAATACAAAAGCTGTTCTGGTGAAATCATGGCCGCTTATAGACCCAATATAGTGCAGTTTTATGCAGAAGTTTCAAAACCATCACTGTTTTCCATTTTCAAAACCTCTGAAAAAGCTCCATTGAGGTGTTGCTGGCAGATCCTAGCGGAGTGTGCAGGAGCGTTGTCCTGCTGGAAAACTCTGACGGTTTTGAAACTTCTGCATAAAACTGCACTATATTGGGTCTATAAGCGCCCATGATTTCACCAGAATAGCTTTTGTATTTCTTGAGTAAGAGCCGTTTTTCTGAGACCATTTTATCTCATTCACATATTCGTTTAAATTTTCGGCCAAAATTTGAAGTTTCCCGCCATAATGCTGGCACAGTTAGCCAGACCCATTGGGCACCTACTCTGCAAATTTGGCTTACAGATTGGCAGAGACTTGACTGAAAACGGGTATTTAGTGAACCTCAAAATGTTAGCTTTGGAAATGATGATAAATCCCGATTTTTTTGCCAAATTTGAAAACCGGATTCTCGCTCGTCCTTTGAGTTAGGGTTTTGAAACTGCTACATAAAATAGCACAATGTTGTGTCTATAAGCGCCCATGATTTTACCAGAATAGCTTTTGCATTTCTTGAGTAAGAGCGTGTTTTTATGAGACCATTTTTCGATATTTTCGTTTAAATTTGCCGCCGAAATTCGACTTTTCGCGCGGAAACTGTAAAGGTAGCAGGACTCACTGGGCACCAACTGCGCAAATTTGGTTCAAATTCGTTGAGAATTGAGTGAAAAAAGTGTGATTTTAGTGAACCCGAAAAAGTGGAAAGTACATTTTTTGTGCACTAGCACCAGGGTTGTGAGGTGGGAAAAAAACACCGGAAAAAAAACTGTTTTTTTTTTCGGAAAAAAACCGGTTTTTTTCCTAAGGGTCGGAAGAAAACATAAATCGCGGAAAAAAACTCAAGCTAAAATAGCTAATTTACGTCATTTTTCGTTTAAAAAATGGACTTTTGCTATGTATAATAGGCCATACTGACTCAAAACTGTTAGAAAAACAACAAAAAAGACCAAATTTGGCATGAAAAAACAAAAATGCAAAATGCTGTAAGAAAATTTGCAAATAGCGTTATTTATGGTACCTGTCAGGGATGTGAGGTGGGAAAAAAAAACACCGGAAAAAAACCGGTTTTTTTCCTAAGGGTCGGAAAAAAACATAAATCGCGGGAAAAAACTCAAGCTAAAAATAGCTAATTTACGTCATTTTTCGTTTAAAAAATGGACTTTTGCTATGTATAATAGGCCATACTGACTCAAAACTGTTAGAAAAACAACAAAAAAGACCAAATTTGGCATGAAAAAACAAAAATGCAAACTGCTGTAAGAAAATTTGCATATAGCGTTGTTTATGGAACCTGTCAGGCACTGTTTCATGCCTGTTTCGTGATTTATATCAATGTAACACGTGTATTTCTGGTCTAACAAGACTGAGGAAGGCGCTAGAAAGCGTTAGGAATCATAAAACCAGCTTGGGATACTCAGAACTTGGGCTGGAGTTTTTTCCGCGATTTAGGAAAAAAACCGGAAAAAAAACCGGAAAAAAACTGGAAAAAAACAGGCCGAGGTTTTTTTCGGAAAAATATACAACCCTGGTCCAGAGCAATGCAGCTATTGGTACAACCGTCAGTCTTAGTCCATCCTCCAGCTACATAGAGACAAGAATCGCCCAGCAAGGCTGCCCTGTGACAGCATCGAGCTTGATTTCGCTCACTCTGTCCCAGAAATATTCCACTGTGTGCAGGTTGAGAGGGCACATACACCTCTACTGTAGTAGTCAGTTCTTCATAACCTGTGCTGCCGCCAACAAGAACAAACAACGGCAGGATGTCCAGCAGCGCCAAAGGAGAGTCTTTTTGGCCCGAGTTCGGTTTTTATGATTTCCAGCACATTCTCCTCATTACTCAACTTTGTCTTCTGGTCCATTAGAACTTCTAAAAATATAATTTGACCATAATTCTTGTGGTGAATGCAGGGTCTGCAGAGCAGTGTCTACTGTTGTATTGAGAGACAGAGCACCTTTTCACTGCAGCTTGTACATGTTATTGATGCATTATTTGTATATAGAATGTATACGCAAATGCAGCTATTGCGACAAACTGTACCTTGTACTGTTTCCTGTATTTGACGATTCGGTTCTTGCCAATTTGTAGTGGTTGAATGTGTGGTTTGACTTTCTTTAGACTGCTTCGTCTCTTTATCCGTGTCTGCCACACACTCTTGAAGCCGAATTTGGAAAGCTTCCACTTCTTTGTAGAGCTGGTTCAGTTTTCCTTCAAACTTTTCTACATCTAGAATCTCCAGTATCTCTGACATTCTTTCTTGAAAAACGTCACGCATGCAGGACAGAAACTGGAAAAGAAATTACCTCTAAAAAGCAGTTTGTTAAAACCAGTTTCACTTCACCTGTGGAGAGGTCTGGTTGGGATCAGCGTTTTCCAGGTAGGAACTCATTGCTCCAATGTGCTTTGTAGTTAGGTTGATGGAAACCTGTATGCTTTTCAGCAGTTCGCTGTGTTTCGATTTCTGAACAATTAGCATGGTTAATGGCATCCTGTAGGACTGGAACTGTTTTACCATCTCAGTCGTGAATTCAGCAACTATTCTCTGGATCTTGTCTCCACAAATATACTTAAAGACAAATGTATAATACAATATGCCCTAAAATAGCTGAAAAATGCAGAT
>JASANB010000238.1:0-15659 GCA_030248155.1 Sabatieria punctata
TTAGGTGATATAAATTTTTATGGCTCTGTACCCTAGATGCGACTGAATTGAGTCACCTTTCAAACGAGCATGTTATAGCAAGTGCAGCCGTTTTGTTCCCAAATCATAAAAATGCCGATATCTTCAAACGTAGGCAACGTAGAGCAAAAATAAAGTTATTTTCGGAATCAGCAGCAAAAACTACATAAGAAAAACTGCATTGCGCCGCGGTTAATGGTCATACTAGCGAGTAGTGCCAGTCAAGAAAAAGGGTTGGTCTCAACTTTGGACGCCAATTTCTCCCGATCCAGAGCGAATCTAGCTAAACTGAATGCATTTTCGAACTCAGCACACAAAACTGCATATAACAGTATGCAAACAACTAAGCTTTGCAGAAAAAAGTTTTTTTCGAACACCTTTGAGAGGCCAAAACACCCCCCCCCCCTAACCGCACACTTTGGGGCGCTCATTTTGTTTGGCCAACTCATGCCTAACTTTTGTTAAAACATTAGCTTGGCAGGGCCTTTGCACAAAAAGTTATAAAGATTTTTCGAAAAAAAACGGAGTGGCATTTTGTGGAAATTTCGCAGTTTTCGGCGAATATCTCGGTAACCAGCTACGATCTGGAAACGGGAGTACCAGAAAGTGAAAGGCCATTGGACCAGCTACAAAACCATATGCGAGTCGAGATCCTAGCTTAAGAAACGAATGAAGGGTGATCGTTTGAATGGAGGGTGTCAGAGCTATTAAAATGAGCCCGAAAATTGCTGCCGACCCAACTTTGAGGGGGTGTAGCTCCGGTTCTAGGGGGTTGCTGGTGGCCGGGCATGCACCGTTGGTCTTCGACTGTGCTCTATTTTAATAGATATAAATATCAGCCAGATCCGTGAGATGGCCCTGCTTGCCCCCTCTCTTCGGCACCAAAGCTGACTTTCTCGCAAAATGCATCTTAAGTTCAGGGCTCAAATTAGGTCCACCTACTCTAGATAAAAATGCTTCAAACTGTTGGTTGCTTTCTAATACTTGGACACTTTCGTGCAGACTTCTTGTTGCCAATAAGGATTGTCTGTTCTTTGCTGTTGATGTCAGGGTAGGCTTGTTCCCTTTGCACAGCTGATTGAGTGCTATGTATTTGTGGTGTAGTATTTGTGCGAGGGCAGTGTTCGAATCTCGATCGGAGATGGTCTGTGAGGGCACTGATCAGAATGCTCCATGCTCTCACAGCTTGTGGATACAGTCGTACAGTATCATGCACCACCATGCGATCTGACAACACCTGGCCTAGCTGATCCCAGTGCAGGCCTGCCAGACCGAGTGGACTGAGACAAGCGTGTTTGCTACCTGAAAATCAGTCTGTTATATCACATCTGTTTTTATCACTGTCGTTGTCATTGTCATTGTCATTGTCATTGTCATTGTCATTGTCTTCCTCATTGTCATTTCTTTGTCATCGTCTATGTCTTTCTCATTGTCATTTCTATTAACAGTAACAATGTCATTTCTTTGTCATGGTATTTGTTGCTATTTCTTTGTCGTTGTCTGTTATTATCATTGTCATTGCCTTTGCCTTACTCAATGTCATTGTCATTGCTTTGTCACTGTCATTGTCTTTCTCATTGTCATTTCTTTGTGATGGTATTTGTTATTATCATTCATTGTCATTGCTTTGTCACTGTCATTGTCTTTCTCATTGTCATTTCCTTGTGATGGTATATGTTATTATCATTCATTGTCATTGCTTTGTCACTGTCATTGTCTTTCTCATTGTCATTTCTTTGTGATGGTATTTGTTATTATCATTCATTGTCATTGCTTTGTCACTGTCATTGTCTTTCTCATTGTCATTTCTTTGTGATGGTATTTGTTATTATCATTCATTGTCATTGCTTTGTCACTGTCATTGTCTTTTCTCATTGTCATTTCTTTGTGATGGTATTTGTTATTATCATTCATTGTCATTGCTTTGTCACTGTCATTGTCTTTCTCATTGTCATTTCTTTGTGATGGTATTTGTTATTATCATTGCGTTTCTAATTGCTATTTCCTTGTCATTGTCTGTCATTATCAATGTCAATGTATCAATGTCAATGTATCAGTGTAAATGCCTTTGTCTTACTCATTGTCATTGTCATTGCTTTGTCACTGTCATTGTCTTTCTCATTGTCATTTCTTCGTAATTTTCATTGTCTTTGTCTTCTCATTGTCAGTTCTTTTCATTCTCATTGTCATTTTTGTCATTGTCTTTGTCGATGTCATTTCTTTGTCTATATAATCGTCATTGTCTTTCTCATTGTCAGTTCTTTGTCCTTATCATTGTCACGGTCACTGTTATACTTGTAGTCACCATTGTCAATGTCATTGTCTTTTTCATAGTCATATATTTGTCATTGTCTTTGTCGATGTCATTTCTTTGTCTTTATCATTGTCATTGTCATTTCTTTGTCCTTGTCATTGTCACTGTCACTTATACTTGTAGTCACCATTGTCAATGTCATTGTCTTTTTCAATGTCATATATTTGTCATTGTTATTGTCATTGTCTTTTTCATTGTTACTGTTAGAGTCACCACTGTCATTAACGTCATCGTTACCCCAACACCACGACAACCGAAAACTCATTGTTTTTGAAAGAAAAGAAGGTATAAATTGTTTACCAATATCAGAAGGCACAGTAATGCAGTTGTCGGAATCCAAACTTCGCAAGATGTAAGCGATCCAGTGAACCAAGAATTTGGCGTGATCGCGAACAGTGCCCAGCTTATGTTGCGGCAAAAATCTGCCTCCGGAAAAAACGTGCACAAAAGCAGCTTTGAAGAAAATGTGTTTCAGCACCGGATCTTGCTTCAAAAACGCCTCAAACACTCGTTCCATAAACGGCAACACACCCATGCCAGTGGCCATGGGAGCTTGCAGAATTTTGCGCCAACTCAGAACAAGACCATGCCTTTCGCCTTTAGTCAGGTTCAACCTACAATCTGTTATTCTTCTGTTTATACCAAAGTTAAAGTTACATACCGTATCTTGACGCGATAATCAAGCTCCATCTTTATAACAGTTGGTCGGCCGCCCCAGTGTTCTTCAAATCTCAGAGAGGCTTGTTTGATTACTTGCGGACATCTCAATTTTTTGTTCGAATCCACTTTCTTTGACTTGTTCTTCTCACGACGTACAGCAGTTTCCGGTGTAGGAGAGCTGCCCAACTGAGAATACGGTAACCGCGCTCCCAGGGCAGGGTCGATGGACAGAAAGACGGTGTTTCGGTAGCGTTTATACTTTTGTCGTTTTAGACTTTGCTCCTGGTCCAAAAGAACGCGTCGCATGCGGTTGCGAGCGACGATTTTGTTTATTATAAACATCTCTCAGTCAAATAAATACCTAATAAGTTTCTTAAAGAATCATAGCGAGTTACTGGAATTTAAAAGTTCAAGCGCAGGAAAGCAACTGAAGCAGAAAAAATCGTTGCGCTCAAAAGCTGAGACTGCCTTTTCGGTGCAAAAAGCGTAATTCCTGTCTGTTAATGCGGCTTCCTACTACGTTTAGGACAATTGATAAGTAGCTAACTGCCGACATGAATTAGCTTATAAAAAGTGTCTGACTTGAAAGATTGAATCTGATACGCAAAGTCAAAACACAAGACATTAATGGATTTATACAGCCTGGCACTTAACGCCCTTTACGGTACTGGCACCATATATGCTAACGGTACCTAGGCTAGTGGCACCATAAATGGTGCCCCCACGTTCGAGCACTGTATATGGCCCATGGCCATGGGTGACGGTACCATACATGGTACGAGATCTGAACGGAGTGGTACGATATATGGTACCGGTACACGTACCAATGAAAAGGTAGGGGAACATAAACGGTGTTAAGTGGCTGACTGTTAGACTTCTGCCACAAGGAGGCATTGGCACTTTCTAAACCGCTGTCAACTTACTCAATTTAGACTTTGGTGGACTGGCAAAAGTGCCAACCGGTCAATGCCAACCAGGTGGCACTTTGCCAGTCTGCCGAATTCTAAATTGCGCCGTCGGTAGCGATTAGAAAGTGCCATTGCCACCCGGGTGCCAGAAGTACAGTTCCGTAAAGAAACAACCCCGCAGATTTTTTACTGTAGCAACCGTAAATCTTAACCGATTTCAACGGGCCCTATTTTAAATGAAAGATAAATAAATTATTGAAAGATTGATTACATTTTTATTGAAATTCTCTTTCGGCTTAGTTGCTGAGGTATTCGTTCTCAAAATCAAAACAGTAATTGTGATAATGATAATGAACAAGAACGATTAAAAAGAACAGAGCAGATTTCTTTACTTTTACAACCATGAATCTCAACTCAACCGATTTGAAGGCATTCTTTTTTGAAAAGGTTTGATCAATTTTTGAAAGATTGGTAAAATTTTCATTAAGATACTCTACTTAGTTCCTGACATATTTACCCTCAAAGTCAAGCAGATTTTGGGAAAGGACAAGGGCGATTCCGTTGCACTTCACAATAAAATACGTTCCTTCTGCTGAGGGCTAAATGAGGCTTAACTGGTGAAGTAAACCGAGTGTGTGTTTCTCCAATAAAGCCTCCAATAGCCCTCAGCAGTAGTAGGAATCCGTTTTATTTTGAAGTGCAACGGAATAATGAAAATCCCTCTTATTCATTACCTAAATCACTGTTCTGACTTTCAGAGCGAATATAGCATGAATTAAGCAGAGTACATTAATAAAAAATTGAGCAATCTTTTAAGAATTTATTTATTTTTCATTTAAAATAGATTCATTGAACTTGCGGCTGCTACAGTAAAAAATCGGACCCAGTTGTTTTTTGACGGACCCAGTCTGATTGATTAGTATAAATCTGCCTTTATCTCAATCTAAAAAAATCAGGAGCTTTCCACTTATGAAATCCGTGTCCAAGTTTGTTCCGAGTGTCCATAGTAAATCCACCCATCTGGAACTGACGCCAGTACATGTGGTTTGCACTTGTAAAGTGTTAGACAATACTTCCCTTTCACCTTAGCCAGTCCATCAATGCACTTTCGCATTGTTTTCAGTAACCATTTCCCCTCGTATTGCATGCAACCAGTAGCATTCTTTTTCTCTACTCTCGTAGGCCAGGTTTTGCTTATTTTCTGAGTGAGATTCTCAAAGATTTTCTGTTGAGCTGCCGACAAAGCCGCCGAATTGGGCGCAGGGGTTCTGGTGACAAAATGATACAATCTAGCATGGTCTATGTCAACGTAGCTAATAGTAAATCCGGGCACAGCTGCCCGGAGCAGGTGCACACTGGTTCTGTGAACCCTTTCTGGTATTATTATCAGCTTGCTCTGTCTATTGAAAGGCAACGGCTTGTCCACTTTGATCTCGACTAAAGCAGAAAAGTTCAATTCTAACGGACAGATTGTGACGTTTTTGCTGTCAGTAGCAGAAATGCTGTACACAGTGGCACTACGAAACTGAAAGGCAGCCGCATTTGGTCGCGCTTCTAGCAAGCTTGGTAGCAGAGTTGAAAGTGTAGGTGAATGCTGAGGAATCAGAAGTTCATCCAAATCGAAATGAGCCACAAACTCGGCCTCATTCCAAGCTCTCAAATTGCAGTCGTTCATTATAGTCAGTTGACCTGCGTAGTGAGTTTCCATATTCGGATCTTCCGACTCCGATTTAGGCACGTACGGCCAATTAACCACTTCCACCAGTCCTTCGTACATAGCCAAAACCGACTGCACTTCTGGCAAAACTGACTGGATGTAGAGAAAGAATTTTGTTGCTCCTTGGTAAAGCCAGACTTCCAAAAATTGAGCAAGCTGAATCCAGTCTGCGTAGAAGTGAAGCGTAGCCACGCAAACCACCAGCAAGTGTGGTTTTGTGGTAGAATTTGGTGCAAACAGTTCGGTTGGGGAGGCTATGGAAACGAATGTGGTAAGGTTTCTCGGGCTCCGAAACACCATGCCTAAGGCAACTGGATCAGACGGACTGAAACTTGGAGGAGTTGGCACTTCTAGGTAGAATGATTCCCAGAGACACTTTGTCCAAGACCACGGACAAGCTGTGTTTATTTGGAGCACTTGGGCTGTGACGATTGATCGAGTTCCAAATTTCACCTACAGTAACACACTTATCATCTATCAGGCCATCAACCTTGCACCATCTGCCTGTTCGATTTCCTATCTTATCCCCCGATATCGTTGTCCACTTAAACAAAGCAAGCCTGATCCTCCTACGTCTAAGTCCAAGCTTGCAACCAAAGCTAAATGCACGGAACCGTCAATTTTAAGGTTTCTAAATCCGATTTTGGAAGCTAATTTTTGAAAATTTGTTCTATAATTGTCTGTCACTTGACTATCAAATTCATACCCATGCTCATTTTCAGTCTTACCTGAAACTGATTTCTGTTCGAACAATGGCGCAATATGATAATTCGCAAAGTGTTTGAAGGGAGCAAATAGGAACTGAGCACAAAGACAGATTGTCGGTCGACCGGGAGGTGCGAGAAAATCTGAACAGAACCTATGGAGTAGTTGGTAAGCGAGCTCTGAAAGAGTGGAAACGGCTTAGAAGATGTCGGCCGGAGAGCGAGCAAAGCGGTCAGCAGTAGCCCATGGGCCGATACGATCAAAACCACCAGTCTGGCAAGTCTTTGTCGATTGTTGTCCACAGCTACCATATTTAGTCAGTCACAACCAGCTGGTGTAGCTACTTTATCTATTTATAGCAAAGTCATTAGTAGAAGACGGTGGCGGGGCCGATACGATCAAAGTCTCTAGCAAGCAAGTCTTTGTCGATGGTTGTCCACAGCCAAGTCAGCCTCAACCAGCAGTCTGCTAGCTACTCTATCTACTAAATGCGCTGTCTCTTCAATATTTCAGCAGTTACACGCCTCGCTGCAGGTTTGCTCTTGTCGCATTTGTCAACATGGTTAGGAAATTGGAATTCTAATTCGCCACTCTCCTGCTTACAAATTGCACTTTGGTTTCGAATGGTTACCTACATACGTACCTCCTGCTATCTTCGTATGTAGGAGCCTGAACACGTCGTTTCCGTACTGGTGAAAAGTTTTCAGAACCACAGACAGAGTCAGATTTTGAAAAAAGTGCTACCATATGATATAAACAAAGATACATGTACTAGGGGGTTTGGGGGTTACCCAAATACTGTAGCTAGAAAGGCCAACCTCGCCCTCACCCCCGAGACTTTAGGGACCCTCACCGACCCAAAAATGCAAGTACTAGTAGCGGCTTCAGTACTAACAAGCTGGTTCAGAAATAACTATTTTAGCTTTTAGCTTGAAAAGCTTTGGAAACCGAATTTGGCGTTTCCACTGCTGATGTTTAAGAGAAATCGGTGTTTTTGGAAGCCTTTTTATCGTTTTTTGCTTGTCTTTACCTCTAAACGCTATATGGCAGCTTAAAATAGCGAGTTATAAATAAAAGATCAGCAGTTGAAACGCCAAATTCTGTTAACAAGGCTTTTTTAAACGGATTACATTGGTAAAAAATTTGTGATTTCTGAGCCAGTTTGTAAAGTACCGGAGCCACTATTGGTACATATCTTTGGGTCGGGTCGGGTCGGGTCGGCGTTCACTGGAACTGTCTCTGAGGATAGGGGTGAGCGCTGTTCGGTCATTTCAAGCAAATCCCCTAATAACTTGTAGTACATCTCTATAAAAAGTGTGCCTAACAATTTTCAAAATCACTAACTGCGTAAATATTCAAAATGCCAAGGTTTATTGAAAATTGCATCAAATTAGCGGCTATTTGCTTGGCATACATAATTATGCTGTATCGCAGAGGAAGGGAAATCCGGCAGCTTGTGATTCCAGCTGAGCATATGCATTAGTGAGGGAGTTAGTGAACGTTGCAGTTTTTCTCACTGAACTGGTCTTTTTAATCACGAGAAATCTAATCTCTCACCTGTATACTGAATAAATATGTACATTTATCTAAACATTTTAAACGAAAATGGACCGCTCGGCCACTATTCAAAAAGCTCAAGTAGCAGCATTCTGCAGTCAGGTTGCATGGTATGATTCCTCTGCCATTCTGTTTATCTGAGTGAAGGGCATTTTGATCAAATTCGTGACCGCTAAACGGCCATCATTACTGCAGCGAACTGGGTCAATATTTTCTTGAAATTTACTCTCTATCAAGCGATCTGATCGTTTTGAACGCGACACACTTTCCAGTTTAGACAAGAGAGACGAGTTTTTGTGCTTCTGTGCACTAATTTTTGTCCTTCAAAACTGCGCGTATCTAATTCGACCGATTAACCTTGACATTTTAATCGCCGATTTTCGCCGCTATAAAAGCGAGCCCGCTTTCGCTCACTATTCCTTTCCTCCTCCACCCACCACAGCGAAATGTCGTTCGTCACCGTCCAGATCTCGACGGTCTTGGCCACCGTTTTTAGCTGTTCAGCGCTATTAATCTCACTCATCTTTGTTCCCATAATCTACCGGGAAATTCAGAGCGTTTGGACCGAACTGGAAGTCGAAATGAACGACTTTAGAGTAAGTCGGCCCCTAATAGTACGAAACGAAATTTTCCCCATGTAAATGGTATCAGTTTGAGTGATGCCAGGCCAGACTCGACTGGTGCCATACCATATTTTGTGTAATTCAAAGCTCGCTCGTGCCCGTACAAGATGCCAAGAGATCCCTGACTGCATCACAGGGAAAACGACTCTATTGACACGATTTACACGATGACATGAGACGGTTAACAACACGATCCGTTAACACGTGTTAGCAGATCGTGTTAATAACTATGTCAACAGAGTCATTTTTCCTGTGTTTGAGTTCAGGTAGTTTAAATTTGTTTTAGGTGTCCTCCAATACAATTTGGACGCAACTCAGACTATTGTCAAACAACCCACAAGCCGAACGACTGGCTCGTCAAGTTTACCACAGTGGAGGCGTAGCTCCGGGACCCGGAGGCTCTAGGCACGGACCAGGAGGCGCTGGACCCGGACCGGGAGGTGCTGGTCCCGGACCCAGTCCATCAGTGCCTACCGGAGGCGGACCAGCAGTCGCTCCAGGACCAGGACACGTTGGAGGAGGGGGCTCTGCACCGTCCTGTAGTACGCGTTTATTCAGTTTTGGTACCATTCTATGCAAATTTACTTACATATAGGTTGTAATCCTAACAATCAGTGTCCGGCCGGACCTCCAGGTGCCGCTGGCCCTAAGGGAGAAAAGGGAGAGGCCGGTCCAGATGGTCTGAACGGTCAAGATGGCGCCCCCGGTGATGAGAAGCCATGTCCAGGAATGATGCCCGGGGCCTGTTTCCACTGTCCTATGGGACCGATGGGACCGCCGGGAGCTCCCGGACGGCCTGGTACGATTTAGTCAGTAATGCTGTCACTTCGATGATTTTCTGTCAACTGCTGAATCGTTGCAGGACCCCGTGGAATGCGCGGTGCCAAAGGAATGGACGGCATGTCCGGTAGAGACGGTCAGCCGGGTTCTCCAGGCGAGATGGGAGGCGTCGGCGAGCCCGGACGGACCGGGGCTGTGGGCGCCAAGGGAGAGGACGGTGCCCCGTTCGAGAAGAAAGTTGGAATTCCCGGTCCTAAAGGGCCTCCTGGAGCTCCTGTACGCCTTTCTCAGCTTAAAAGTCCAAAAAATGCAAGCTATAGAATTGTAGGGAGACGCTGGAGACAAAGGAGACAATGGCAAAGACGGCGGAGTCGGACCCGCTGGACCGGTCGGACCCGCGGGTCTGCTGGGAATCGGCGGAATCGCAGGTGTTGGAGGTGACTCGGGAGCTCAGGGTGAACCTGGAGCTCCAGGCAAAGATGCACAAGTACGTTGTTTGAATGACCTATGTAGCTACAGCTAGTACCGTTTGGTTTGCAGTACTGTCCCTGCCCACTACGAGCTGCAAGCAGAGTTGTTCCAGCTAATGCTGCATCTCCTGCAGCTGCTGCACCAGCTGCTGGTGGCAATCCGTCGGCTGGCGTCATTTCGCAGCCGGTGGTGCAGAGTGGATACAATTGAATTTTGTTTTGTTAGGCTCTCTCAGGATTTCCCCCCTCTCTCGCATCTTTTCTTTACCTGTTGTGTTTTTGTTTTGTTACTGTTCTCAAATAAACTTTATTTATTTACACGATTTTAATGTACAACACCAAAAGCAATCAGCGCGTCCAAAGTAAAGCTACTTTGCACTTTGAGCCGGTTGCTCAAACGTTTCTTCCGGGTAAAGTTCGCGTTCTAAAAGTGATTGGTAAGGTTTGAACATTCGATTCTGCTGCTACCTTGTGCTGTGTAGGAAAACAAAGGAGGTAGTTTGCTTCCGTTCGGGAGCCGGCAGTCGGGGCTCTTTATTTCATCAAAGAATGGATGTTTGCAAACTCTCAGCGGCGAGAGTCGTTGTCCCGGTCTGTATTCTAGTACCTTTGATACCAAATCGATCAATTCGGCATGAGATCGTACGTGAAACAGCTAAAACAGACCTAGTTTTATTAGCAAGTAGTAGTCTCACTATTTCTAAAGAAATATTCGAAAAAAAAGAACTATAAAACAAAATAAGATCCTACTCGATTCCACTGCTGCGGACGGATTTGCGGGAAGCTCATTTCGTTGTAGTTCGGGTTCATCTCGTTAATTTCTTCCTTGGAAGGAGTTCCAAGCACTTTTATTATCTCGACCAGTTGATCGACGTGCGTTTCACCAGCGAAAATGGGAGTTCCCATCACCAGTTCAGCAAGGACACAACCCGCCGACCAAACATCTGCAAATTTGCCAATATTAGATCAGCAAGGTATGCGTCTTTTGCACATACCTACACTGGTTGTGTAATGAGTAGCTCCGAAAATCAGTTCAGGGGCTCTGTAGTATCTCGAGCAAATGTAGGCCACATTTGATTCTCCCCTGGCCAACCGTTTGGCCGATCCGAAATCACACAGCTTTAGCACACTGGTTTCTGTGTTTATTAGGAGATTCTGGGGCTTTACGTCTCGGTGACAGATGTCCAATGCGTGAATGTAAGCCAGCGCACGGAACAGCTGGTATATATACACCTGAACACTTGAGTATGTACTGTACGTACATGCACATCGAGGCTGAACCATTTATCTATCCCGGACTTTGTCTTTTGCGTTCCTCAATCAAATCACATAATTGTCAGAGTGAACTACCGTTTAAAATGCATATATTTTGAAACATAAATATGTCTGTTTTATGTTACTCAATATGTTTGCATGTAAAAACAATACGTTCTTGGAAAACTAAGAATATTTGATAAAGGAATTCATGATTTCATGACTTTTGGTTGTAACTGTAAATAGTACCTTACCTTAATATAAGTCATAGGAAATTGCAGTTTATTTTTAACGTAATGTCGTTCGATTCTGTTCAGAACCTCCGGTACCAATTCCATAATCAAATTCAAGTAAATTTCGTCCTTCTGTAATAAGCAAAGTATCAGCCCGCCACATATGTACGTACAACAGCAGAAGGGCACCTTTTCCCCGCTTGAGTAGAAAAAATATCTCAGGTCAACAATATTCTGATGCTCCAGTTTTCGCATTAACTGCAGTTCGCGGTTCTAAAACGTTTACGTAGTCAGTCAGAAGGTTTGAATTTAGACTCACTTTGAAGCGTTTATCCTGCAGCACCTTTTTTATGGCCACCTTTTCATTGGTGTCGCAGATTTTGGCCGAATAAACCGACCCAAACGACCCGGTTCCAATAAGTCTCAAATCGGTGTAAGTCACTTCAAGTTTGCAGTCGGGGCCATGGCCAGGGGTAGCCAGAACCTTGACGGTTCGACTGTCCTTAAGCCCTGGTAACAGTTTGCTCATTCTGACACTTACATCAACAGCCACTTCCTTTGTTAGAACAGAGCCGCATGGAGCTTTGATAGCCCTATTTATGACATGACACCGTGTCTCATGACACAGCAGATAAGGCAGCTTTAAAAGCACGATGCGCTAGCTTTAATATCAGCGGCCTATGCGCCACCTTTGAAATTTGAAGCCATTGGAAAATGCCTACTTGTGTTTTTCCGTTGTTCAGCAATGCAATACATTTTCCTAATTTTATCCAACAATTCCGTAAAATCGGACCGCTTTTCGGACAAAAGATCACAGTGTTTTCCTAGAGTGCGCAGTCTCAACAGAGAATTTTCAACTTCAACCTTCGTCACTGTTTTGCCTTGACGGTTTATTGAAATTTTTCTTCTTCTTTTAGTCAGGATTTCAGCGAAAAGCCAACCTGTGGCCATGCAAAACCCAGCCACAACAAGACAGAAAATTCCGGAAAGCGTTTTCAGTGAGAGAAAGGTGGATTTCAGCGTCAGTTTTGAATTGCATCGATCAACAGCAACGGTCAGATACTTGCGATTCAACTGTTCGAAGTATTGTTCGCTTTTCATCAGACCAATATTGAACTTTTCAAGCCATTTGCTTCCCTTTCGGAACAAATAAGCAGTAGTAACCGATGCATAATCGTAACTTTTCACCGCAGTCAAATTGCAGTTTCTCGAAACGATCACTTGCGCGTTGTCCCAAAGCGCGGGAAATATGTATTTTCCGCTGTCAATCATTTCCAGAAGAACTTTGCGTCGAGATTCGAACACCATCGGGTTTGTCGCGATGGCTTTTCGCAATTTTACGAAGTACTGCTGAGAGGAGAATTTCGCCTCGTCATTGTACCAGGCCTCAGGACTGCTTAGAACAATTGTCAACTTTTTGGACGCCACTAATTGCAACATTTCGTCAAAACTCTGGAACAACTGCGGTTTCCGAGGGTAGAGAAAACGAGCCAACAGTCCTCCCTGATACAGCGACACCATTAGAACTGTAAAAAGTCCGCTAAGTGTGACTACTAGATTCAGTGATCTCCGACCTTCCACCCCTTCACCCCCTTGACCAAAAACGAAGCGAAAAAAGGTCCACAAAACAAACAGAGTTTCACGAATCAGTGAACTGTGGCTGAGGCCTGTTGACGTGCGAATTAGCGCAACAGTGAAACAAATAGCCAGAAAGGTAGACAGAACACACAACCAGAGGTGAGCGTCAAAAACTCCGAAAACGGACAGAGTGCGATCTACGAGCGTGCTTTCCATTTTTCGAGAAACGAACAACAACTCGAACTGGGCCGCTGGGTAGCTGGTATCGTAGTCGATGCGTCGGTTATCGGTTGAAAAATACGGCTGAATCATCGTATCCACAAGTGCTCGCTGGATGGCGGCTTTGTTTCCGGTGTAGGTGCGGTTGTTAATCAGAACCGGTTCAATTTCCAGAGCTGATGTAGAAATTAGCTGGTACTTTGCATTAACTAAGGCTGCAATTAGACCCACACGTTCTGAGTTTATACCGGGCAGAGGGCAGGAGCTGGATTTCTCCAGTCCCAAAGCGGAGCATGGGTGTTGGAAAGGAAACAAAGACCAGAAACCGATTCTCAGCAAGGAGGAGTCGTTCATTTTTTTAGCACGGGAGGTCACTGTGCTAAAACAAAATTTGATAGTAGACGAGGCATCCAGGAGACCGATTGATTTTGTCACTGTTTGCTTAGAAGGTGCAGTTAAGAGAAATTGGTCAACAAACGGTTAATAGCAGACATCTGCTTTGGCTCTAATTTACGTACATGCAAGAATACATAATAAAGGAGCAAGAATGCTCCACTCAACGGCCGGCCGGCCTACCATGCGCTGCGCCAATATTTCAGGACTGGTTGCGAACGTTCGCAACCCCTCCTGAAATTTCTAGACTGGTTGAGAAATTCCCAACCTGTCCTGAAAAAACGGGAGCAACTTATGACAGGCCAACATGATTTCGGAGCAATGATGCGCCGGCCAAAAATTGTTGAGTTTTCGGATTTGTTAATCAATAATTAGAAATACCTTTTAAGTGGCGTCATCCTTGGTGCAGTACGTAGCTTGTCGGGCAGGTGAAGTCTACCGTCTGTCGTGTGTGTCCGCGTGCGCTCGACCGTACCTCTTAGTTGGTGCGGGCAGCAAAGGCGGAATTTGCACGCGTGCCTGTCGTCCTCCTGATTTTTCTCTTCTTCTCTTGCTTATTCTTGGTCGTAACCGCAAAAAGAGAGGATTAAAGTTCGTCCATGGTTAGATTAATAGGTAGGTACTGCTCGTTTAACTGAGGAGACACGCGTGCCAGTCGTCCTCCAGATTTTTCTCTTCTTCTCTTTCTAGGAAGCCAAAAAACTGCCATAAAAGTAGATTTTTGTGTTTTTCTAACCGATAACATTGTTTACAAAATCAGAAAACAGTACTGGCACCTTTAAAATCGCGAAAATGACATGAATTTACTGCAAAAATCTGGCTGATTCCGTTTTAACAACTATACGGTATTATACGGTATAAAAAATACCGTATACCGTATAATACCGTATGATACCGTATAATACCGTATACCGGTCCCATCCCTAGTCGTGTCATCACTATAAATTGTTATATCACTATAAATCACCAGATGAATTGTCAAAAGCATTTTTATGTAATGTTTTCAGGTAACTGCGCTATCATCTACGAACGAATTGCGCCTATTTTTGTTATGACACACGCATCTGCCTCGAAAACCGTTGGACGCTGCTCTATCAACGCTGCAAGAATCTCTTCCAGACCTTTATAAATCCAGAACTCGGTGCCAAGCAACCTATCGTGGCAGTGGATGGTAATCGAAAGTGGATAGTCGCCCCGAGCTGCTGTCTGCTGAATCGGGACAACTTTCCTTGCTGTGCTCAGATTTGCATGCGGCGTATTGTTCGCTGTTCGAAGAGAACTTTGAATGGCGAAAGACTGACGGTTTGTTGCAGCTTCAGCTTGAATACACTACAAAGATACTACCAAAACCAAAGCCGATGTTACAGACACTGCCACGTTTAGAACAGGTACAACTGTATATGCTGTTACACTGGTATAAGGTTTCTTAACTGTATTCAGTTGCGTACCCGGTGGATCTAGGTGGTACCCCTTTCCGGCCGGAGGAAGTAAGGAAAATGAGCTAAAATGATAAGATAGTTTTTCTAATGTTTTTAGGTTTGCCCTAAGGGGTGTCATTTTAATGCACCTTTGTAGGCTCATTCTTTTGCCCAGGCGCCTTTTTAAAATCCTTCGTATTGCCGCTGATTATATTCGTTTTGTTTAGTACAGTTACTATGTAGGAAGGTAGATGTACCGTAAAACTTCCCCCCACAATAGCGCTACCGTTAAGATGCGGTTTTATTGGTGTGGTGCATACATGTGAGTCAGGCACTTAACGCCGTTTATGGTACCGACACCATATATGGTGCCCCCACGTTCGGCAACTGTCTTAGTACCATATATGGTACCCCTACCCATACATGTAACAGGTCATCCGCCGATGGGGGGAGGGGGGGGGGTTGGGGGGGTCTGGCGCCGGCCGGGGGGGTCTGAGCCAAAATTTTGGGGGAGGGGGGGTGGGCACTAAAAAACGCTCAAAAATCGAGAAAAATCGCAATTTTGGCCTAAAAATCGCCAAAAATCGCTAATTTGGGCTGAAGTACAGCTAAAAAGTGCTGTTTTGCAGGCGATTTTGGCAATTTTTGTGTGTGAAAGTGTAAAAAATTGCAAAAATTTGCTCGAAAATTTACTTGCCAGAAAAATCGGAGGGGGGTCGGTGAAATCGTCTCGGGGGGGGGGGCATCTGGGGGGGCTGGCCTAAGTCGGGTGGGGGGCAGACCCCCCCCAGACCCCCCTGTTACATGTATGC